>BQNB010165638.1:0-14197 GCA_026074375.1 Tanacetum coccineum | reverse complement strand
CAGTACTAACTATAACTAACAGACTTAACTTTAATACTAACAGTATTAAGTCTGTTTACAATATTTTCCTAACACTTATCCTCTGGGGGTTCCTTATTTTTGAGCTTCTGGTTTGTGCTTTCGCTTGACCATTCCATTTTTTTAGCGATGCGAAGAATATCGATTCGGTTGGCGATTCCCAATTGGTAATTCACCGCCTCTTAGTTGTGAATTGTACGCCAAATCTCCATAAGTCTGGAGCCGATCGAATCTTGTCGAAGTGATGTTTCTTATGTTGTTATCTACTCGAAGCATGCTGATGCAATGTCCTTCTCTTTCGGAGGATCTGAACTAGTTAGGGGAGCTTCTTCATCCAAAGGCTGTTTCGCTGCTCCGAGGTGAAGATTATATCACCACTCAGGGTGCTTCGAGTTAATTAGAGAGTTTGCCCTACCAAAGATTGTTCCATCATTCTATGGTGGAGATTGTACCACTGAGTTTTCCCCTTTTTTTACTTTGGTAGGAGCTATTTGTATTATTCGGCTTCATGGGTCCTTTAGTGCTTAGCTTCGCTGCTTTTGTTCCTCCGGAATGGGCATCCGCTGCTTCCTAATCTTTCTATTATAGCTAAAAAAGATTTGAATTTGTATTCGTCTAAGTTAGTGAAAGATAAGATAGAATCCTTGATTAAGCAATACGTCATTCCTTATACTTGCATCCTCGTGCACCTTGTACCTTATTTGCTACGTACTTGACTATATGTAACTTTTTTACTCCCTAACGGACGCTGGCTTATTTTTAGTTATAAGTGTCTATGACTTTATGACCATACCGTCGTATGATGATGTTGATGTGTTTGGGGAGCCGCATGAGTTGACACTTCGATACAAGAGCGATTTGTTAATCACAACATTGCCCCTGTTGCGGAGGGTTTTATTTACATGATCCAAATCCGGGCAAATTTATTGCGAGTAAGCCTGATCCTACAGTCGTTAGAAAGGTTAACGCTACGGAGGAGCGAAAAGCCTCTACTCAGCCGAAGGAGCCCACCTATGCGACTAAGAAAAGAAAGCTAACTCATAAAGTTTATGAAGCTGGGTCGAGTGTGTGACAACCGGTAATTTTAGGTTAACATTTATTTATAAACTTAAACATTTTATTCTAGACAAGCAAATTTTAAACTTTACGTATAACCATTAGGTTATCCCGCGTATAACGAGAAACATCTTTAAATGTATTATGTCACTAAACTAAGTTTAGTCTACGTTATGCAATCATATTAACATCCTCATGAGCATGATTATATAATCATATGCATTTGATTTTACCAATATTACGTAAGTCTTCCTATTCTTGCATTTTACCTCATGCATGCATACACAACATACCCAACATAATTCATCACCTTTACTAATACCCTAAATACTTATATACTTTCAAAAACTTTCATTTCCCCCCCCCCCATTACTACCACTAAAATTAGCCCCCTCCCCCTCATAGCACTCTCTAAAACATCACAACACCTTAACATCTTGTCTCCCCAACCTACCATATACTCCTTGGACAAACCTTGTAACCATTAGACCACCACCCAAAGTCAAACCTCCCTCAAAAATCCCACGTGATTATGTAGCTCCTAACCCTTCCCCATGGTACTTTGTGCCCCTTGGATACCCTTAACCCAACTTAACACATTACAACTTGGTTAGTCCAAAAAACTAGTTAGTTCCGATGCGGATAATTGTAAACGTAAAAGTTTTACAATCCTCCTATGCAGATTACCTAATCGTTGTAGTGTAGTATAGGTAAGACTCGAAGGATTGATCGTTCTCTAGGGGATTAGTGAGGTAGGTTCGAATCGTATGTCAAGATCTAAGGGTTGAGGGCAGAGTATTTTTGTATTTTTATATTTTTTAGAAAGCAAGTTAAAATCTCGGGTTTTGAATGGGTTTTTGATTAAACTACTACCTACTCCTAAATGCAAGAAATGTAAATTGGTGGGAAACTCGTATAGGTAAACAAACGTGCTCACTTAACCATGCACTACTCCCTAGTTGCTCTCTCTAACTTATTGCCCGTCACCCTTGTTAGTGTAATGTGTAAGTATTCACATTTTCCTATTGCGGGTTGGTTAGAAACGCGTCTATGTGACTACCTAGGTAAGGGCTCCTGGAATGCACCTCGCTCACCCAATAGTAAATCACGCGCACTAAATATTTAAGAAGGAATATACCCAAACATAACTAGTTATGAAGAAGGTTTCATCTATCCTAATCACGTTTCCTTAGACGTCTATGCTAATGTAATATCTTATAGCTAGTTTTCTAGAGCCTAACGTGCACACCACTAACAAGAAGCAATAAAGTTAAAGATCACAACAAGGTTTCATTTAATCATAACCAAACACTAATTAGTTTAACCTAGCATGTTTATAGAAAGCGAAGAACAACATAGAATCAAACAACACATAGACATATTGAATGTGTTAATACAAATAAACAGGTTAAAACAAAACGTTTTTACAATCAACTTAAACTAAGGTTTTATTAATGACAAAACATATTCATTCTTCCCAACCATTCTTCTCAAACCTCTTATTATCTCAAAACATGATCTCTTTACTATTTTCCATCTTTGTAGAAAAACATGCAACTTGAAAAAGTATACAAATCTTTTAAAACCCTAACTTTACACAAATTAATCTTACACTTTTTAATTTAATTATTTCATTTTGTATATAATAAAATGCAGCAAATCCAAGGAAAATCTCATAAGATTACACAAGATTTCTCAAGATTTTGCAAATCAAAATCCGGATTTAGTTACTGTTTGCCGGTGCCCTTAGTTTTGCAAGCCGGTGCCATTGGTAAACAGCACCGGCAGAACCGGCCTACAGTAAATTTTTTGGCTATAAATACCAAGCCATTTCTCATGTTTTCACACACCTTTCTCATACAATCTTCTCTCTAATCAACTGATCTCTCTCTCTCTCTCTCTAGCATCTCTTTCTAAATCTTGTGTAGGTAATTCACTTCAAGAAAGGAATTGCCAAATACGCGAAAGTTTCAAGCACGCCTCAAAAGTGCCTTGATCTTGATTCTTCTTACCTCATTCAAGAGATCATTTTGCTGTAATCTATTGTTGTATTGTTAGTTGTACATCAAGTGTAGTTGTGTTATTATCGATTCTCGTGTGTGAGAAATTCGGTGATCATCTTTGTAATCTTTAGAAGTGTACCATCGTTGTGAAGGCTTCTCCGCCAAGTGAAAGGAGCTCGGTGACTAGTGTTTAACAAACTCTCGAGTAGGTGACTCGGGGAGTGGAGTAGGGCAAGGAAGGTGTCCTTGTAGCCGAACCACTATAAATACTTGTGTCCCGGTGATATCTTTCTATTCTCTCTTTTCCTTTGCATCTCTTACTTCTTATCTATCTAATATCAATATCTAGATCACTTCACTAAAAAGTTTCAAACAAAGTATTTTACAAGTTTTTGATCGAAAAATCTGGGAAAAACTATTTAACCCCCCCCCTTCTAGTTTTCCACAATTGGCATCAAGAGCTAGGTTATCAAAGTTTTAAAATAAATTGTATTTTAATCTTTAAACGATTATGATTCTGAAAAGCTAAAAGGAAGAGTCAATCTATGCAAAAACCACCTCACTTCTAGGCCGAATTTTTTTTATTTATTAGAAAAACCGTTTTGAAACTTACGTGAAGTCTAAGGATAAGATCTTTGATATATCATAGCTCATGAGTAACTACAAACCTACCTTTAAAACAAGGATGGCAAGGTGATGTTTTACACTCATTATGAAAAAGCTTGATGAAAATCAAAAGAAAATGATTTCCAAAAATGATGAAGCTAAAATGGTTTTATACAATGCTTTACCTAAAAAGGAATATGAAAGAATTTTCATGTGTGACACGGCTCAAAATATTTGGGATTCTTTAATAACTACTCATCAAGGTAACAAACAAGTTAAAGATAATAAAATAGATCTTTTTGTTCAAAAATATGATGGAGTATCAATTACTTGACGATGTGAAACCATTGATTGTGCCTTTTCTAGATTTAATACCATTATTACTTCTCTTAAAGCACTTGATGAATCTTTTTCAAGTCGTAACCATGTTAGGAAATTCTTGAGGGCTCTTCCATCGAAATGGCGACCAAAGGTAACGGCGATAGAAGAATCCAAAGACTTGTCAAAGCTATCTCTAGACGAACTTGTTGGTAACCTCAAAGTCTATGAGGTAATTCTTGAGAAGGACTTGGAGATTGCAAAGAACAAGAAAGAAAAGTACAAGTCTCTCGCACTTAAAGCAAAACAAGTCTTGAGTGATGATGACACATCTTCCTCGGATAGCAATGATGAGGAATATGCAATGGCCGTAAGGGATTTCAAGAAATTCTTTAGAAGAAGAGGCAAGTTTGTCCGACAACCCTATGACGACAAAAAGAACTTCCGAAAAATCAAGGAAGAGAGAAGGGAAGATCGAAGATGCTTCAAGTGTGGTGATCCAAATCACTTCATTAGTGATTGCCCTAAAAACTCTTCCGGTGATCAAAAGGCATTCGTTGTTGGAAGTTGGAGCGATAGTGGAGATGACTCAAAGAAAGAAGAGATTTGTCTCATGGCTCACTCAAACGAGGTACTATCCGATAATCTTTACTATAGTAGTTCATCTTTAGATAACGAATCTAGGGGAAAATAGTATGACAAACTTGGTCAAATTAGTCTTAGAATCATTAAAAAACAAACATCTAAAGGCTAAAAATGAATCACTAAAAAAGACCATTAACAAACTTAAAACCAAGCTAGACACATTAGAAAAAGGTAAAGAAACTAGTAGCAATTGTGATGCTTGTAATGAACTTAGATTAGAAGTCAACTCTCTAAAACTAAAACTAGCTAGTTTTGAGAATAGTAGTTCGTCTTTACAAAAAATGGTCGAAATGCAAAAACCGTCAAAAGATAAGTGTGGATTAGGATACACAGAGACTATAGCTTCCTCTAGAAACACTAAAATCAAAAATCTAGGAGATCAACTTAAAAAGCTCTCTGTAGAACCGGCTTGCCGGTGCCATTCATCAACAACACCGGCTTGTTCAAACGAACAACACCGGCTGTCTGATGACAGTGCAGAAAAGAAAGAAGACTTGGAAACCAACGTAGTTAAACAAAATGACTCCGTTCTAATTACCAAAAAGTCTATTTTAGGTGCACCAAAAGGTAACAAACTACCACCAATTCTAAAACTTGGTCAAGGACATGGAAAAAGTAAAATCCAAACGCCCCATAAAACGACCCATAGGAGACCTAGTAGCCTATACCCCAAAAGCGATTATCGCCAAGTAAATTAGAACTATGAAACACAACATGAACAACAATTCCAACCTCCTATGTATAATCAATGGTGTCCTTTTCCTCCATACATGGGACAACCAAACGGTATGTATAACACTAACGGACCCATGAGATATTGGGGACCAAATGCTTGAGTTGTTTTATGCATCTAGGTACGTCAAAAGGTGAAACTTGACCCGGATGAATGGATCCAAGATAGCGGTTGTACTAGACACATGACCGGAAACAAAGATCTCTTCTCATCCTATAAACCTTTTGATGGAGGTAACGTGTTGTTTGGTAGTAACACTAAAAGCAAGATCATCGGCAAAGGTACGATTTCTCATAACTCCCTCACCATCAATGATGTTAGTCACGTAGAAAATCTTAGTTTTAATCTTCTTAGCATAGGTCAAATTTGCGATAAAAAGTGCAATGTACTATTTAGTGAAACCGGTAGCAAAATAATTAAAAACGGCATAACCTTAGGAAAAGGAATTAGGAAAAATGGCCTTTACATTATGAAAATGGGGAACTCACCAAAAGACGCCCTTTGTCTAACCTCTATAGATGATACTTCGACCTTATGGCATCGAAGATTGGGTCACCCCAATATGCGACTTATACAATCGCTATCATCTAAAGAACTTGTTAGAAACTTACCAAAACTAAAGTTTGAAAAACATTTTTGCGACGCTTGCAACGTTGTAAAACAAGTACATGAAAGCCATAAGGCTAAAAACATGGTTTCTACTTCTAAATGTCTAGAACTTTTGCATATGGACTTGTTTGGTCCGTTGGCCGTTCAAAGTTACAGAGGCAACTTCTACACTTTGGTCATTGTTGACGACTATTCAAGGTACACTTGGACAAGATTTTTAAAACATAAAAATGAAGCTTTTGATCATTTGAAAATCAAGTTAAAAAGATTCAAATCAAAGGGTAGCCCATTATTCCAATTCATACGGATCATGGTCGGGAATTTGATAATGAAGTACAATTCAGAGCTTTTTGTGATGCTAATGGCATTACTCATAACTTTTTGGCTCCACGTACTCCACAATCAAATGGGGTAGTAGAACGTAAGAATAGAACACTACAAGAAATGAGTAGGACTTCCTTTTATAGACTAAGGAGTCCTAGTCGGTTTACAATATATTCCTAAGATATCATAATCTTTTCTAAACATATGAACTTGTATCTCAAGAACCACGTGAGGAAATCCAGTTCATGAACATTAGTTGCGTTGTTAAATGAACAATCAATTCCTCAAAAATTTTGGTGTAATGCCGTTGACACCTCCACCTACATTCTAAATAGGATTCTTATTAGACCTTTCCTCGGAAAAACTTCTTATGAGCTTTTCAAAGGTAGAAAGCCCAACTTAGAATACTTCAAAGTTTTTGGTTGTAAATGTTTCATTTAAAATACCAAAGACTACCTTACCAAATTCGACCCTAAATCGACCGAAGGTATTTTCTTAGGATATTCCCCTAATAGTAAAGCTTATGTAGTTCTAAATAAAGAAACCATGAAAGTCGAAGAATCTCTCAATGTCAAGTTTGATGAAACTCCTCCTCCTAATTCTCCTCCTTTAGTCGATGATGACTTACTAGAAGTCGACATCATAGAAAACCAAAGAAAAGACTTAGAAGTCAAGGAAAATGAACCATTAAACAAACAAATCTCGAACATCAAAGAATCTAAAGATCATCCCTTAGGAACCGTCATAGGAAACCTAAATCAAAGAACTCTAAGATCTCAAGTTCAAAACCAAAGCAACTTCTTCTGCTTTGTCTCTTCCGTAGAACCTAAAAACATTAAAGAAGCTATACAAGACGAAAGTTGGACTATGGCTATGCAAGAAGAGTTAACTCAATTTAAAACAAATGACGTTTGGTGTCTTGTTCCTCCTCCCAAAAACCAAACTATCATCGGTACAAAATGGGTCTTTAAAAACAAACTTGATGAAAATGGTGTCGTATCTAGAAACAAAGCAAGACTTGTTGCACAAGGATACAATCAACAAGAAGGAATAGACTTCGATGAAACCTATGCCCCGGTGGCAAGATTAGAATCTATAAGAATCCTTCTTGCGTATGCTTGTGCTCATGACTTCAAACTCTTTCAAATGGATGTCAAAAGTGCTTTCCTAAATGGTTTTATAAACGAAGAAGTGTATGTAGCCCAACCTCCCGGATTTGTAGATTTTGAAAAACCTAATCATGTGTTCAAACTCAAAAAAGCTCTCTACGGTCTCAAACAAGCACCCAAAGCTTGGTATGATTGACTCAAAGCCTTCCTCCTTGATAGAACCTTACAAGAAATGAGTAAAACATTGCTTAATGAACAATCTATCCCTCAAAAGTTTTGGTGCAATGCCGTTGACACCTCCACCTACATTCTAAATAGAATTCTTATTAGACCTTTCCTCGGAAAAACTCCTTATGAGCTTTTCAAAGGTAGAAAGCCCAACTTAGAATACTTTAAGGTTTTTGGTAGTAAATGTTCCATTCTAAATACCAAAGACTACCTTACCAAATTCGACCCCAAATCAACCGAAGGTATTTTCTTAGGATACTACCCTAATAGTAAAGCTTACATAGTTCTATATAAAGAAACCATGAAAGTCGAAGAATCTCTCAATGTCAAGTTCGATGAAACTCCTCCTCCTAGCTCACCTCCTTTAGTAGATGATGACTTACTAGAAGTCGACATCATAGAAAACCAAAAAAAGGACTTAGAAGTCAAGGAAAATGAACCATTAAACAAACAAATCTCAAACATCAAAGAATCCAAAGATCATCCCTTAGAAACCATCATAGGAAACCTTAATCAAAGAACCCTAAGATCTCAAGTTCAAAAATAACTTTCAGTACTAAGAAAGAAAATGATTTCCATGACTCCTTTCGCCTCATGAGCAATAATAGAAATCATTAATCCTTCTCAATACTTCCTTTAGTCTTTCCTGGAATATGGTTCATAAATCTTTGATTTGCTCTCTTTAAAATGAGTGTGTGAGGAGCTCAGATGATTCTTGAGTTGTAATCAAACTCATTATTCAAAATATGCCTTGGATCACAAATTCGATCATCTTGACAATTTTAAGTTTGAGCAAGAAATCAGATATACTATTTGCTTGGAGCCCGAAAAATATCAAGTTGCCTCTCAAGATACTTCTTCTACTCCACATGTTTTACCAACATAAAACATGAAAATATCTATATCCTTTTCAAAGATGAAAAAAATATAACCTTGACATCCATCTCACACATGCTATGTTGGGGTCATGTTGAATCTACTTACGCAACTTTAAAAATCAAAAAACCTTTTACTTCCTCATTTGTGTCAAATCATTTTCTTACCTCTTAACTACATTGTTTAATACAAATAAAAACGTTTTTTTAAAACTTGTCTCATAAACGTATTCATAGAAACACATGGTCAATATGTCGTTTCAAACACGTTCATTGGAGCTACATTAAAAGGAGGCTTAGAGTTTTTCTCTCAAAACAAAATAAATTTTTCTGTCATCGAGTCAAGAAAAACTGCACCACCAACATATCAAAACTTTTCTCAAAAAAACTCTACAATAATCCTGTCTACCCGTTTGCCGGTGCCATTCGGATTTCAAACAAACGGGCCAATTCTTTAAATAGCACCGGCAGAACCGGCAGGACTGTTCTCAGGTATTATTATACGAATTTTTCAAATTCAAATCAAACTTTTCCCTCCTTATCACGTCACTTAGGTTCTAAGAGTAGAAGTTGACCTTTACCATAATCTCATCATTAGATTTTAACCAAATTAAGAAGCAAAACATTTAAGTCTAACACAATTATCTTCTATAAATAACACATCATTTTGCTCTTCTCCTTCATCTATCTCTCTTGTCATACCTTTTCTTCACAATGCCTAAAGAGAATAAATCTAATCTAAAACGAACCGCAAGTATAAGTGTTAGGCCATGTTGCTTTAGCAATCCAAGAACCACATCTCCTCCCTATCAACCATTCTCTCCACCATCGGACTACACATCGGGAGCTCCACCAACTTCTCCGATAATCTCTTCACCACTATCTCCAATAAAAACTAACTCAAATAAAAATTGCTTGCTTACTCCTAAGACAACTCCTCCTCCATTGACTTCGCCACCACCCGCTCCTACTCAACCATCTAAGCTCACCTCACCGGTAACTACTAACCTTGATCCCATTGAACTCTTGTTCGCTACTCCACCATCTTCTCCATCTTTACTTGATGTGCTAGGTGATCTTCCACCTTCAACAAAAAATCCATCACCTCATAAACCATCATTTGCAACCATTGAACGTATGACGAATGAGCCACCTCCTATTCATCCCATGAACTCCTCTTTTCCTTTGCCAACTCCGGAACTAAAACCAACACCTCCTCCACTCCCTCCTCAATGCTTGCCTCCTCCACCACCTTAATTCCCTCCTCTTCCGCCATTGGGACCTAACGACCCTTTTCCTTTGCTCACCCATGAAATGTTTTGTGAACATTGCCAAAGAACTCAAGTCTTGATCGACAACCTCCAAGGAGAAATGAGATTCATTCTCAATCACATTCTCGATCGCCTAAATGTCATAACTCACAATATCAAATAAATAGGACATTAAGTAGTAGAATAAAACTAAGTAGATTCAATAGGAATCCTTCGAATCTCTTGTTGTTGTATTGTCTTTTATGTTATTGTACCTGAATAAAGGCCATTTGTGTTTGGACATTTGTTATTTTCTTCAAAAATTATGTGTATAATTCGTGGACTTTGACTTTTTTAAGTCAGCCGGTGCCCTTCTCTAACAAATCGGTACCCTTTATTGTACATCACCGGCTATCCGGTTCTACAGTAAGCTTCTCTATTTTTTGGACCTCTAACTTTTCTTTGTAGGTACTCACAAAGCAAGGGGGAGCATATCTCATTGTTTCTAACATATTTTTTTTGTAGCATTCATCAAGGGGGAGCTTTCCATCTTGATAATATCTCTACATTTTTCGTACATTTTCACTCCATTTTTGTTTCGACAAAAAGAGGGAGAAAGAAAGTGACCAAATCTTGTTATAAATCTAAATCATCCATTTAACCTAATATGTTTTGTCATCAACAAAAAGGGGGATATTGTTAATACAAATAAACCGGTTAAAACAAAACGTTTTTACAATCAACTTAAACTAAGGTTTTATTAATGACAAAACATATTCATTCTTCCCAACCATTCTTCTCAAACCTCTTATCATCTCAAAACATGATCTCTTTACTATTTTCCATCTTTGTAGAAAAACATGCAACTTGAAAAGTATACAAAATCTTTTAAAACCCTAACTTTACACAAATTAATCTTACACTTTTTAATTTAATTATTTCATTTTGTATATAATCAAATGCAGCAAATCTAAGGAAAATCTCATAAGATTACACAAGATTTCTCAAGATTTTGCAAATCAAAATCCGGATTTAGTTACTGTTTGCCGGTGCCCTTAGTTTTGCAAGCCGGTGCCATTGGTAAACAGCACCGGCAGAACCGGCCTACAGTAAATTTTTTGGCTATAAATACCAAGCCATTTCTTATGTTTTCACACACCTTTCTCATACAATCTTCTCTCTAATCAACTGATCTCTCTCTCTCTAGCATCTCTTTCTAAATCTTGTGTAGGTAATTCACTTCAAGAAAGGAATTGCCAAATACGCAAAAGTTTCAAGCACGCCTCAAAAGTGCCTTGATCTTGATTCTTCTTACCTCATTCAAGAGATCATTTTGCTATAATCTATTGTTGTATTGTTAGTTGTACATCAAGTGTAGTTGTGTTATTATCGATTCTCGTGTGTGAGAAATTTGGTGATCATCTTTGTAATCTTTAGAAGTGTACCATCGTTGTGAAGGCTTCTCCGCCAAGTGAAAGGAGCTCGGTGACTAGTGTTTAACAAACTCTCGAGTAGGTGACTCGGGGAGTGGAGTAGGGCAAGGAAGGTGTCCTTGTAGCCGAACCACTATAAATACTTGTGTCCCGGTGATATCTTTCTATTCTCTCTTTTCCTTTGCATCTCTTACTTCTTATCTATCTAATATCAATATCTAGATCACTTCACTAAAAAGTTTCAAACAAAGTATTTTACAAGTTTTTAAAGACCAAAAATTTAGAAAACTATTCAACCCCCCCCCCCCTTCTAGTTTTCCACAGACTTCTTCTTTCAAAGGACCATTGAGAAAAGCCATTTTGACATCCATTTGAAAGATTGTGATATTCTTATGAGCAGCATAAGCAATAAACATCCGAATAGCCTCAAGACGAGCAACAGGAGCAAATGACTCTTCAAAATCAATGCCTTCTTCCTGCTTGTATCCTTTAGCCACAAGACGAGTTTTGTTCTGAACTACAATATTCTCAGCATCACACTTGTTCTTCCAGAGCCATTTGAGAGCAATAACATTCTTTCCTTCTGGTCGTGGAACGAGTTCCCAAACTTGAAGTCTCTCAAATTGATTCAACTCATCTTGCATGGACTCAATCCAACTGTGGTCTGCCATAGCTTCTTTGATATTCTTTGGTTCAATAGTGCTGACGGTTAATGCATACATGCATACCTCAGAATCTGTGTGTAGCCGTTGGCGAGTCATGACAGGTTTGGATGGGTCACCAATAACTTGGTCTAGAGGATGATCTTTTGTCCAAATGTGAGTTGAGGGTTGTACTTGGTGGAAATTCTGCACATTTGATGGTTCTAGAGCCGTTGTTGATGACTCAATTTCCTCATGACTTGGAGGATTATATGAAACAAACTGTGAATTGCCATCAAAATCAGCAGAATCTTCTTGATTGAAGTCATCAGCCTCAGTTAAAGAGATTGGAGAGGTTTGTTCATCAGATGTAGTCACAATGGGAGGAGCCTCATGTTCGTCAACAATAATTGAAGATGTAGAAGGTGAGTCTTCATGAATTTGAGTCGGTTGTGCAGCGGAATTGATGGGTGTATCAGAAAACTTCTTCTCAAAATATTCTTCATACATTGGACCGAACAAATTATCCAAATCTTCTTTAGATGGAGTATTCATTGTTTCTGCTGATGAATTATGATTTATGAATCGTTGAAGCTCGGGTTCTAAACAATCGTGTTCAGAAGCCATAGCTGTGAGCTCGTCAAACTTGACATTTATGGTTTCCATAATCTTTTTAGTGCGTCTGTTATAGATTCGAAACCCTCTTGATGTTTCCGAATAACCAATAAAGACCCCAATGTCTGCTTTTGGTTTCATTTTTCCAAGATCATCTCGGTCATTTGTTGGATAACACAATGAACCAAACACATGAAAATATTCAACATTCGGCTTTCTGCCACGTAATAACTCATAAGGTGTTTTGTTATGTCGTGTATGAATGATTGACCGATTTTGAGTAAAACAAGCGGTAGCCACTGCTTCAGCCCAAAGAAATTCAGGTAAGCGAGAAAAGATAAGCATCGTACGAGCAGCTTCAACAAGAGTTCGATTACGTCTTTCAACTACTCCATTTTGCTGAGGCGTTCGAGCAGTTGAAAATTGTTGCATGATGCCTAACTTTTCATAATGAGCTTTAAGAGTTGCATTTTTGAATTCAGTACCATTGTCTGTACGAATCTTGCAAACTTTGGCTTTATAATTCAGTTGAGCTTGAGCAAATCAAAGTGATTGATAGAAATCAAGACATTTTTAACACTTTGAGAGTTTCATTTATTTTGAAATACTCCCCTACACATGTGCATCGAGATTCGAAATTGTTTTGCATATGTAGGTAGAAGTTGTGCACTTAGAGTCTTAAAGATCACATTCTTCTAGATAGCATTTTAATTACATTTTCTCCCCTTATTTAAAATAATAAATCTCTTAGTATATGAAATACCAATTGATTAAAATTTAAGACATGAAAAGTTTCATGGGAAGAAAAATGTTACCATAATATTGCATTAATTAGTGAACATTTTCCTTAATACTCCCCTTCAACAGTATATGTGGGATATCATTGATTTTAAAACTTGACATTACAAGGAAGAATGATATAACAGCATAAATATGTTGAAGACGGAATGAGATGCCTTGGTGAAGAGTGTATATTGTTATCTGACATTTGAAGTACCACATTTTAATTTCACTGAATGTTTTTTGATACATAAAACTGACATTTATGAGATGTACCCAAAAACATTAAAGGCATTGATTATAAAAGCTCCCCCTCAAAAAATTGATTAACTTATGAAAAATGACATTTTTTAGCATGATTATACCAATTGTTAAACACACCGGTTTTTAAATATCTTGAGGAATGGAGTGCTGAACACATAATTTAAACAAATACCACTTATTATGTAAAGACTTTGTGATTGTAGTTTACATACATATAAAATAATATACTTATAGAGAAATTAAGGAAATCCCCAAGTAACCCTTGGACAATTCCACTCACAAAGATATATATATAATACGTATATTTCCAGATAAATATGATTACCCGGGTCGTTTCCCCAACGACTAGTGAAATTGAAACCTTATTTAAGCTCGGATTATGATTTGAATAAGCAAATGGATGATTTGATAATCTAAAGCAACAATTAAAATGGGCAATTAAAAAACAATTAAACAATTAAACTAATACGGAGAACAAATAAAACGCAACACTTAAGCAAGTAAACTAAATTCTACCCCTAAAATGTAAACTAAAATTCTAAACCTAAGATAGGACAAAAGAAAATTTTAGGAAAAAGAAAAACATTTTTTTGATTATTTTTGAATTTAGTATGAATTAAAAACTATTTTAATCTAATTAAATCCTAGAAAATAGCAAATTAAGTTCTAAAAATTTGGAAAAATGATTTT
>BQNB010165635.1:0-10256 GCA_026074375.1 Tanacetum coccineum | reverse complement strand
TCCTCAATCTAATGTACATGTCAGTGCATTATTTCTTGATTAAGAAGAGAAGTCTTCTTTTATCCTTATAATTTTTCGTCTATGATTCTTCAAAAAATTATTTGGATATCACATGGTGGTTTAATCTTACTTTTAAAAATCAATCAAACTTGAATTTTACAAAAAAATTGATACTCAACCAACGACTACAGCTCTTTAAATAGAAAACGGGTCGTTGATTGAGGGGGAGAGTATTGTTTAAATTTAAGACATCTAACAGGCATCTTAACACAGTGTATACATAATTGAGATAGGCTCGATAACTAATGGGGTTATGGTTTAAGGGGGAGTTAAACTTGAGTTAACTCAACAAGGGCTAAATGTGTCAGGTATATGCAAGTATAGGGTCTTATGTGCTATTTGCTAATTGTATCCTAGGCTTATAAAATATAAAGGACCAATTGTGCCACTTAAGCAATTTAATCAACCCCTTAGTAGCTATTAAACCTAAATGAAAAGAAATAAGAAAAGGAGGGGTCAAGCTTGCCAATAGATGAAAGTATTACCTAGTATAAATAGGAGTTGCATTTTGACCTGGTCAAACCTATCAAAATTTTAGTCAAACCTTTTACTTTCTCTCTCAAACTCAAAACACAACCACAGTTGCGATTTGCCTGTCCTGAAACAATCTCTTGTGATTTTTCACCTAGGTAATTCTTGGTTTAGCTTATGATCATTTTAATATGTTGTATCTATAACATCGTAGCGTAAAACTCATTAATCTCATGTTATGTAGATTTTCGAGCTCATTCGTCATCAAAAAAACTAGGTTAGTGTTTGGAAGTGTGTTTTGATTGTTGGGATAGCACTAGTATACACAAATGATGCCTCGTTGATGTTGTATTAGTTCCCCCAATTGCTAATTTACTGTCCTTGAGATTTTCGCATTTAGTTTGACTTGTTAAGTCAAAAATGTGATCGTATGTATGGTGTAATGGCCATTTGTTGGTGTTAAAAGGTTTAAGTTAGGAGCGTAGAATATAAGTCTAGATTTGGTTATGTATTAGAACCCCTGATTCGAAAGTTAGAATCTGCGTATAAAAGCATTCTTGGTTGCGTTTTGCTTAGGAATTCTTGGTCGCGTTTTGATAAGGATTTCTTGGTTGCGTTTTGTTGAGGATTGCTAGGTTGCGATTTGCTTAAATACCCTAGGTTGCGTTTTGAGTGATATCCCTGATTGCGTTTTGCTCAGAGGATTTCTTGGTTGAGGTTTGCTTAGAAATTATTGGTTGCGTTTTGCGCAACAAATTCCAGCCTGCGTTTTGCTCAAATGTTATAGGTTGCATTTTGCCTTAAGTGCTCTTCGTTGCCTTTTGCCTTAAGTGCTCTTCGTTGCGTTTTGCTTAGGAATTGTTGGTTGCGATTTGATAAGGAAAACTTGGTTGCGTTTTGCTTGTCGAATTCTTGGTTGCGTTTTGTCTGTATGATCCTTGTTGCGTTTTGTCCTCTGATATGCTATTACATTTTGAGTATTAAATATTAACAGGAACAAAACGTAGTCATTGCGTTTTGTATAGAAGACACTTAAAATATTTAAATAGTAAAACCCCTATTTTGAAAATTTCCTAAATGGTTGCGTTTTGCTTATTTTAAATATAATAGTGCTTGCGTTTTGATTGTTGCATTTTGCCTTGTGCGTTTGGTGTGATTGCGTTTTGCCTTTACTGCGTTTTGACTAGTTTTCTAATAAAATAATCATTGCGTTTTGTCTCTCATTGCTTGTAAATTGTTATCGGGTCTTGTGGTTTAGTCATTGTGTTAAGTCTTCTTTGATAAGAGTCAACTTCCGTTGCCTCAAGAGTTGTCTTCAATTATTGACCTTCACCATAATATGATCTAGGTGTTCTTTTCCTAGATATAATCCATAACTGATTAACTCCTGAGCAATTGCTCACATCTAACATCTCCTATATGTATGCCTATCGTTCTATGAATGTGACTGTGCAAATATGATGGCTGATGTTAATGCTCCGGTTGAACAAGCGCCTGTTGTGGCACCACCCACTCGCACTGATGAACAAATCTTGCCTCGCATTAGATGGGTGCCAATAGGGAAAAGCAACTGCTATCTAGATGCTGAAAAGTCACAAAGAAACCCAATCTACAAGAATGCTGTGGACATTCTGAAGCATACCAACTTCTTTAGAGCGTTTACCGCCTCTTCGACAATACCAGCTATCTATATTTAGCAGTTCTGGGATACTATTTGCTATGACAGAACCGACGGGGGTTACAAGTGTCAACTGGATGAGTAATGGTTCAACCTCACTAAAGACACACTCAAAGATGCTCTTCAGATCACACCAGTCAACAACAACAAGGCTTTTTCTTCCCCTCTAACTCAGGATACTCTTATCAACTTTGTTAATGATCTGGGTTATCCAAAAGAAGTCAAACACTTATCAAATGTCGTAACTAATGACATGTTCCAACCGTGGAGAGCACTAACGACAATCATTAATCTATGCCTTACGGGAAAGACTTCTGGGTTTGAAAGGCCAAGAGCTCCAGTGTTGCAGATTCTTTGGTGCATCATCAATCGAGCTCATATCAATTATGCGAAAAGGATGTGGGAAGAATTCACTCAATCCATCCATACTTTCACGGAAGACAAAAAGAATCTGGCACAACATACTCAGGGAAAGAAGAAAGCCACTCTCATTGTGATCCTAAGTGTGAGGTTCACCAAACTGATTATCTTTCATCTGCAACGCAAGCACAAGTTCCATCCAAGACCAGAGTCTCCCCTTCATTTGCCTACTGAAGAACCTATTCTGGGATATCTCAAATTCAGTGCCAAGGGAACCAAAAGGGAAGTCTTTGGGATGCCTATTCCGAATGAACTCATCACTGATGACATTCGAGGAGCAGATTACTACGATGCTTATCTGGAGAAAGTAGCCAAGCATCAAAGATATCTTGCTGGTGAAGAAGTTAGTGATCCTGACTCTCCTGCACCAAAACCTGCAAAATCAACCAAACCCAAGGTAACCAAGCAAGCTAAACCCGTAGCACCTAAAGCAGCAACCAAGAAACCTCAACCAGCACCAACCAAGCCTAAGGAGAAGAAACGAAAGCAGGCTAAGGAAACCACTGAAGCAACACCGCCAGCCAAACGAGCTAAAGCTGGGAAGGTGGTAAAGAAGCGAACTCTTAAGAGATCTCAGCAGTTGGTCGATGAGTTTGTTGATGAGGGTATTCCATTGACTGAACCTGGGTTTGGTGACTTAGAGGCTGATACGCAAAGGGCTATTGAAGAAAGTCTGAAGGATGCTCACGGTGCACCTCGGGGTCCTCTTCCACCTGTGGTGTTCAGGGAAACTGATACTGGAAAGTTTCAACCACTTCCAGAGGTAGAGGGAAAGGGAAAGGAGAAAGTCGGTGCTGAGCAAGCTGCTCAGGTTCTACTCAATCTTCAAACTCCAAAGAAAAAGAGCCCAGCTGAACAATACATCTTTCAGAGACGTACTTCCGCAGCAACTGAACCCTCGAGTTTGACTGAAAGTGACACGGAATCAGATGAGGAAGTGCCTCCCGTAGTCAAAAGTGGTGCTCAAGACGAAGGCCAGGCTGGACCAAACCCTGGTAAACAAGATGAAGGCCAGGCTGGACCAAACCCTGGTAATGATACAGTGTCTCAACCTCAATCAACTCCTGGTGTTCATGCTGGACCAAACCTTGAACACACAGATGCTGAGGCCACTGATGCTACAAGTCAACCACAACCGAGACAAATGGATGAAGAGTTCACCGCCACTACATACCCTAACGTTCAGGAGAATCTTAAGCTGACGGTTGACGAACTGGTGATTCCCGAAGAGCCTGCCAGCTCTACAGGGACTTTGTCTTCTCTATAACACTTAGCCAAAGACTTCAGCTTGATAAACCCTCAGAAGCCGATAATGAGAAGACAACAGCAGATACAGAAGCTGAATCAATGGTGTCCGTCACAATCCATCAAGACACCTTTGCTATCCCTCTTATGACTTCACCGGTGATTGATCTCGTGTTTGTACCCGATTCTTCCACTGTGCATCGGCCTTTACCAACCACCACAACCGTAACTGCAACAACAACAACAACAACAACAATTATGACAACCATTCCTCTACCACCTCAGCCACAATAAGTTTCCTCATATTCTATCTTAATCAACCGCCTAGGAGAACTTGAACAACATATCGCGGATTTGGTAGATGCGAACCAAGCCCTGGAGGAAAGATTAGACAAACATAGGTCCAGACTATATAGGTTAGAGAATCAAGATATTCCCAATCAAGTGAGCAAAGTTGTGGATGAAATAGTCATGGATGCTGTTAACTGGGCTATGCACGCACCACTCAGGAAACGCTTCAGAGACCTGCCAGAAGCTGATATGAAAGAAATTCTTCACAATCGAATGTGGGAATCCAAATCCTACCAAACTCATAAAGATCACATGACGCTGTACGAGGCTCTGGAGAAGTCTATGGCCCGAGATAACTGTGACCAGCTCCTGTCTGACTTGGCTGAAGCAAGGAAAAAGAAGAAAAAGAGATAGGGCTCACCTAAAACACCACCTGGCTCTCTACCTCATCCTCTACCTCCTCCTCCACCACCAGCAGGTCCCTCTGGAACTTCAGGAGCCTTTAGCGCTTCACCTCCTCCTCTACCTCCATCCAACAATCAGGGTGGTCAGTCTACAAGCACCGCTACCCCAAGCTCCTCAAAGACGGCTGCTTCAGCAGAATATACGGCTTGGACGCTGACCGACACCAGACTTAAGTCGTCTGTCTCACTAATTCCTAAAGAACTTCATATGGATGACGATACGACTGCAGACGAACAAGCATACTCATCTAGTGGTGAAGACGTTGGACGTGATCATATCCCCACTGTAAACTTGAGGCAGAGTTGGTGGAAGCCTATCACTGAAGACAGACCTGCTACACCTGAACCTGCCTGGTCCATTCCATCATCTGCCCTGACCGTCCCAACGAACAACTGGGCCTCTGCTCTGAAGTCTACCTATACACCTCCACCAGAGAACTCACTACTTGCTCAGATCGGTGATATGGCAACATTCATGGACTGGTACTGCAAAAAGCAAGGAATCTCTGAACTTACTCAAAAAGACCTGGAAGGCCCTGCATACGAAATTGTCAAAGTCTTTCATCCCGACGTAGTTCATCTCCAATTCCAAATGGAAGAATGCCACAAACTTCTCACCGATCAAGTGGACGATGCAATCCTCAGGTACAATGTCAGCAAACCACTACCACTGGGTGGTGATCCGGGTCATGTCACAATACAACCGGACTTCTTCTTCAACAAAGACTTAGAATATCTACGGTACGGTCGTAAGATGGACAGGCCTGCCTTGTCAATCTCGAAGATGAAGGCTGCCTATTATCCTGATGTCGGCTTAGAGCAAATGGTACCAGATCAGATGTGGATTGAAGAAGAATGCAAGTATGACGTCGCTGCGATGTATGGTATATCTCACTGGTGGTTTCAAAGACAACGGTTCTACATTGATCGACACACATCTGAAGGTGATCGCAGGGCTGTACGGACCCATATGCGTATCTTAAGTGTCGTCAGAATTGAAGTCTTCTCAATGTATGGGTACAATTACATGAAGAAGATTGTCCTTCGTCGAGCTGATCTCAAAGAATATGTCATCGCGGAAAGGGACTTCAAATATCTGTACCCTAGTGACTTTGAAGATCTGTACTTGTTGAATCTTCAAGGTCACTTGAACCATCTCTCACCCGAAGACAAAAAGATTCTCACTACTGCTGTCAACTTATGGACCAGAAACTTGGTTATCAGACAACGCGTAGAAGACTTCCAGCTAGGGATTGAGAGCTACCAGACGCAGTTAAACCTCACCAAACCTCGATGGGATGCCAAGGGCTTTGAGTACAAGCATGACTTCACAGTAATTGACTCTCCAAGGGCCGTCACATTTAGGGACAAATATGGGGTTCAGATGATCATGAGGTTCAATGAAATCCACAAGTTCAGTGACGGTACTCTACAACAGATTGATGAAGCGTTGGATTACAGAGTCAAGGAATTCAGGGTCAACAGGATGAATCCGGGTTTGGATACACGGTTTTGGACGAAGAAAGACGTCGACAGAAGCAAGGAGTTTATGTTTGCCATACAAAAACGACTTAAGACAAGACGTATCTTCCAAAATCTGGAAAGTTTTGTTGGTGGAAAGATAAGAGAAGGAGACTACAGACTGCTGAAGAGAACCGAATGAGGGGTAGTTTTCTTATATGTTGTTGTAATATGTACATTCTAATGTAGTGATTAAAATGTATCTTAGGCTTGTATATTAAGTATTCATATGTTCCATAATCGGCTTGTATAAACCTGACACAGTTTCTCCTAAATTTTCCTAACTTAAATCAATTGAGACCCAAAATCCAAACGGATTTGAAATTTTTGCTCGGGGGGGAAAATGTGATTTAATTATGAAAATCTGATAAAAATTGTGATTTCTTAACTCAAGTGTAGGATCTCCTATATGTGCTAAACTCTTTCGAATATCGATGCACATATTGAGGGGGAGCGAATGGTTATGATGGCAATTGTGGAATCACCTAAGACCGACCCTGTAATTACTTTATCGGAGTTATAAGGATGGTAAGGTTAGGTACTCGATCCTACGATCCCGCCAGAGCTGGAGGGATCTACCCAGGGACAATCCACTAGTTAGTGTAGAAGTCCTTAGGTATGATTATAAAAGGAGTAATGTGAGAATAAGGGAATAGTGCGGACTGAGATGGAGCTAGTACTGGAACATACCCAACAAGGTTCTAGTAATGAAATCTCGGTAAGCACTGAAGGGGTTGAAGAATGAAAAAGAAATGCTAAGATAAAGGGTGAAAAGAAAGCAGCCCTCCTTAAACCTTAGGCAGAAACCGGGTCACTACATATGCTGTCAGAATCACATGGTTGATTGCTGACATTGAAGACAAGTATCATGGACCCAGTGATACGCTGCACAACCCTCCCTAGCCACTCAAGATCCCTCAAAGGATTCTTGTTTCACTTCTCACGGAGATCAATACATTTCTATCGTCTCTCTCACTCCGAGTTAGACGATATTGAAAAGGTGGCAGTCCGCTCCAGCCTCCGACTACCAAAAACCAAAAATGCACTATTGAGTCTAGAGCCATGAGATCATCAATAAATCTCGTTAGGACACTATTCCAATATACTTGTGTTTCACACACTGTGAAAACAAGGATTATCTTAAGAGTCCTACGCATTATCCTTGTGATATTGCCAGAACATCCGAGTGATACGAAAGTATTCACAGTGAAGATGGAAATCCTGCTAGAGCCAACATCAAACAAGCTCTAGGTAGGTGACTTGTGAGATCCTTAATGGATCAAACTTGTGACACTGGGCATCGATTCGGTCCAGATTATGAATTGACGGAGGATGAATTTTGATAAAAGCTTAAAACTCTCGATGTGTTACAAAAATCACTTTAACTAGTGACACATCGATTGATTTTCAAATCAATTTTATCTTCAATCGGTGAGATAGTAACTCACTGATTCACTCTTACCGTTCTATTAGTAGCAATACTATTAGTGAGGTAGCCTGCTTTGAGGTGTCCGGTAAAGAGATACTAGCAAGTACAGTGAATCTAATGCATCTGCGTTAGATGATCTAACACTTTGAGCTGGAAACCCTGTCAAGGAGGTTCTTATAATGAATCTACCTGATCACAGGTACAATATTAATTCTAATTAATATTATCTCTCCTTTATTATTTCTCTTAATGGTTCACTGAGGGCAACCCAAAAGGACTTTACTTTTAACGACAGTCTTACCAATTAGTTATGAACTTGGACACTAAATCTAACAGTCTCCCACTTGGACAAGTCATCAACTATAATTGGTCTAAGTCTATCCTGATTAACTAAGCAGAGAGTGCCATCCAATGTAACTGTTGAACTCTGAATCTTATTTTTAAGACAGCCCTTAGATAAGTGATCAACTATTCCTTTGTTCTACTAATATCATATGAACCTGAGACATAGATTTTAATCAATCTCTAGGTTCAACATTATGTTTCCTGATTTCTAATTATTTGACTATATGAGACTACTATATTGAACACCTCAATTTAGTCCCGGCCAAGCCGAGCACATTTACGTCAACATCTAATCATTAAGGGGCCCATAGATATCGCTTTCCCATTTAGGAAAAAGGAAAAAATAAACTTTGAATACATAGAACTAGTCAACTCATTATGTCATACCTAGCATATACTTTATAACTGGCATTTACACGCAGCGTTTGAATAAACTAAAGTATAACAGACTTGAAAAACTTGAAACTCGATGTATCTCCATTTTAAGAATAGAAGATATTATCATCTTATAATTACTCGTGATATTAATCCATGAAGTAATCTCTCTAAGTACGGGTTTCTCCTATACTTAATTCCCATTAAGTACTCATGAGTGTTGTAGCATTCTTTATGCTATGTCTAATCTTTATAGACAATCTACTAACACTCCATGACAGTCTTAAATTAATACTTACTTCCTGTAGTATGAATGACTGAGGAGGTTTGAGTAAACTATGTACTCAGGAAGTAGATTCTAAACATGCAAAAATGAAACACAATGATAAACAATAGTAAATGGTAGCATACATGCAAATAAACAAAACTTTATTATTTAATCACCAAATCTATTACAATATCAATCATTGTTTATAATGTTCTAAATTCAAACTAACAACTAAAACTTTATATTATCTTTCAATCCTATGCTCCTAGCATGTTCATCGTGTCTGGACTTAGACAATGCCTTTGTGAATGGATCAGCTGGATTATCCTCTGATCGTATGTGCTTCACAATCACGTGTCCTTCTTCTACTTTGCTTCGAACAAAATGGTATTTTCTTTCAATATGCTTTGACTTTCTGTGATCCTTGGGTTCTTTAGTTAAGGCAACCGCACTCTCATTATTACAGAATTTTTCAATGGGGTCTTGTACTGTTGGAACAACTCTAAGATCTCTAATGAAATTCTTCATCCAGATAGCTTCCTTTGAAGTCTCACAAACTGCAATATACTTGGACTCGTATGTGGAGTCTGCCACTGTATCTTGCTTTGAACTTTTCCATGTCACCGCTCCCCCATTCAGCAAGAATACCCAACCAGACTGTGAACGACTATCATCTTTATCTGTTTACCAACTTGCATTACAATAATCAGTCACTCTAAGTTCTTCTTCTCCACTATAAACTAAGAACCTGTCTTTAGTATTTCTTAAATACTTAAGAATATTCTTTACAATTGTCCAATGACCTTCACCAGGATTCTGCTGATGTCGACTCACCATGCTCAAAGCAAAGGAGACATCAGGCCTTGTACACGTAATGGCATACATGACCGATCCTACAGCCGAAGCATATGAGACTCAACTCATTCTGTCCAGTTCTTCATCAGTTTTCAGGCATAGATCCTTACTAATCTTTATACCATGATGTTAGGGTAGATTCCCTCTCTTAGAATTCTCCATTTTGAATCTTTTCAAAATTTTATCTAAGCACGTGTCTTGACTAAGTCCTATAAGACGTTTTGACCTATCTTTGTAAATCTTTATACCAAGAATATATGCTGCATCTCCCAAATCGTTCATAGTGAAACATTTCCCCAACCAATCTTTTACACTTTCTAACATTGGGATATCGTTTCCTATGAGTAGTTTATCATCCACATATAATACCAGGAAGACTACAACACTCCCACTGACTTTTACATATATACAAGACTCATCTTCGCTTCTAGAAAATCCAAACTGTGTGACTTTCTCATGGAAGTAGAGATTCCAGCTACGAGAAGCCTGTTTAAGTCCATAAATGGCCTTTTGAAGCTTGCACACTCTTTTAGGATACTTTGCATTTTCAAAACCTTTTGGTTGTGCCATAAACACATCCTTTGTCAGTTTTCCGTTAAGGAAAGCGGTCTTGACATCCATCTGCCATATTTCATAATCATGAAACGCAGCTATGGCAAGCATTATCCTAATTGACTTTATTTTAGCTACTGGTGAAAGGTTTTGATATTTGCTAAATTGTATATTAAATCACCCGGGATTTTGCCAAATTAAAGCCAATAAAATGCCAAAAGAATAGAAAAATGTGTGCTTTTGTGTCTATTGTGCAGGAAAGGATAAAAAGGACAAAAAGAA
>BQNB010165634.1:0-11531 GCA_026074375.1 Tanacetum coccineum | reverse complement strand
CACATATTTTTGTATTTTTCCTTTTTCTTATTTTTTTATACTTTTCTTTTTGACCAACTAGAATGTACGGACTTTCTTTATTTTCATAACCATTATGGTCATAGAACAAGAAGCACTTCAATCCTAAAATGCCCAAAAAGATCGTCCCCGATTTTTCATTTGTCCTAAACCAAGCTTAAAAACAAAATCACTGTTAAATATAAGTTAAGATGCTAACAATACACATACTTGTATCTTGTGAAACTTTTCACTCCCGACAATTATTATATCTTAGGTGAATGTGCTTATTTCGAATTTCAACCATGGATCAACCTTTTTTAAGAAAATTGGAATATTTCGAATTATGATTTTGAAGGCGAGATCATTCCATGTAGCGACTTTCTTCTCGGCACATCCTAGCCGAGACCGGCTTAGGTGACTAAACTTTTGACACCCCACAGAGAATAGTATCGGAACTCACGGACCTTCGGTTTCAAAAACTCTTAGGCTTCCCGTCAAATAAACAATTCATTTAGAAAAATCACAACTTAAAACAAAATAGTCTTAGTTCAAAAGCATATTTAAATTTAAGAAAAAGAGATTTTCCCTATATTTATTAAATCACATATATTACACTTAACATTAATATAATTATACTTATAACCTCCACCCTTTAAACGAACAGTCACATCGGTATGCGAGCCGACCATGATCCAGTTGTCTTATTTCGGCTTCGAAAAACCTCGACCTTTTTGAAGGCTGCAACATCGGTTGTGAGCCGGCAAGATGCATCAAACTTTTTTTAGTCTCGGATAATTACTATGTGCCTTATTTGGAAGACTGCCACATCGGTTGTAAGCCGGCAAGAGGCAGTAAACCTTTTTCAGCCCACAATTTTTATTATTATTATTATTACCTCATTTATTTTTTTAACACTTCATATTACCACGATATAGAGAAAATTTAAGTATAAATTTGAACTAAGACTAAATAAATTATTGTTATCGACTACATTTCAAAAATCGTTGATTTAAGTTTAATTTTCAAAAATAGCACTTATTATTAGTCAGGTTAGGAGCTTATGGGAGAAAAAGCCTCAAACTACACTTATGAGCTCTTAAGATTTCCAAATAATCCTTGTTTAGCATCTAACTCATAATTAACTCTATCATTTCTCGTTCTTCGCAAATTTAAAATCTTTAATAAAAAGATCCGCGAATGCTTAGTCTAAAAGTTAAGGAACAAGCTAGAGCTCAACACGCTCGATCGAGTCAAAATTTATTCTTATTCTACCCAGCAGGAAAGTCAAAATTGTGACAAAACACTTATTTTATTTTTGAAAATTTTTAAAATTTTTCATTTTTTTGGTATTTTGGTGGTAAAAACGGGATTACACGAAAACAATGGTTGCAGGTAAAATCAAATCGATAGATCCCCCTCATACTAGAACTGAACATTATCCTCAATGTTTTAAGAAGGGTCTCTACGTAAATCTAAGGTTGTTTATTAAGTGTGCTTAAAGATAAATGTTAGTCGATAAGATTTGGATATTTGATTCCCATAATGAAGCTGAGGATTGAAGCTCGAGTGAACGAAGGACAAAACCATGAGCACGAGAGGCTTCAAAATCCGGGAAATCCTAGACATACAACACAAAACAAAGCACGAGAAAGGAAGAGGCGAGCCTCTCTCACAACACACTTATTCGTTACTACTATTATAATTAGATTAGGATAAGCATGGGTTGCCACCCACGAAGCGCTTGTTTAAGGTCACTAAGCTTGACCCGATCCCCCCATACTTGAGTTGGTCAAGGGGGATAGAAATGGAGACACAGAACATCCAAAACACGGATGTCCTCTCCATAAGAGCAAGGAAAAATCTCCATCGGGCTTTCAAAAATTTTAATGACTTTGAAAGCTTTAGGGCCCCAATGAGATAGTTCCGGGAGAAGAGAAGTATGAACTCCTTTAGAAATGAGAATCCCGGGGTTGAAAAGTTTTTCCTCATTTTTGGATGAAAACGAGAATAGAGTTTCGGACCCGGGAACTTCTTTGTGGAAAGGAAGTTCATAAAGAGGAGGATTAAAATCCTTAAGAATTAAAGAAGCATTAGATATGGATAACTTCTTTTCATTCTTATCCGGTGTTACTCGAATAGTGACTTCAAAAAGGTTCTCATAAATGAGTATACCCGGAATAAATACTTTGTTCTCGTTATTGGTTGAAGGCAAAGCATCAACCTCAGAAAAATCCTCATAGAGAACCGAGTCATACTCGGGGGAAGGAAGGAAATAACTTGATCTAGGGGGATCAAGTTCATCAATCAAGAGTTTAAACTCTTTGATTTTATCTTCCTTGGAGTCAAATGGATCATCATAAACATCATCATTATCCGACTCAAGTTCAACAAGATCATCATCGACATCATCATATAATGGTGGAGATGAATAATCAAGAGTATGTTCATCGGTGAACATCTCAGGAATGGTATCAACAAGATCGTTATTAGGATCTGTATGATTACCCTCATCAACCGAATCCTCGAGAATAGAATCTGTTTCCTTGGTAGGATCATGGTTAAGCAAATATTCTATTTCTCTAAGATCGGATTCGATATCAAAAGGAAAATCATCATTTCCCGATGGAAATGAATCACTTACGAGATAAGCTTTGAATTCTTCCCAAATTAAATTACTTTCTTCTAAGGAAGTAAGTGTGGGAGAAGAAGAAACAGTAGGGTCCGAAATTGGAGTGGGATTGCCACTCAGATGATTTGTTGCAAACAAATCTTCAAGATAATCCTCATATGAAACATAGATCTTCGAATTCTTCCCAAAAATAACTCAATTTTTTTTGTTTTCTTTCTGTTGCGGGAGATAAGTGTGGGGGAAGAAGAAGAAGACTTGGTCTCGGGTTCCGAAATCGAAGTGGGATTGCCACTTTGATGATTTGTTGCAAATAAATCTTCACAAATTTCCTCATGTGAAACATTGTTGTGGTATATCATATATCATAACATGGGGTCGATTCTTGGATTTAGCTAGCTTCTAGAGAGAGAAACACATGAGAGAGTTTTCTAGAGAGAGAAATGTGGTTTCTAAAATGAAAAGTAAAATAAATGACTAGCTTACCTCTTCCAAAGTTTGGAAGAGCTTATATAGTATTTACAATATACCGTATACTACCGATTTATTACCGAAAAACTACTATTAACTATTAAACTACGAGCACAATAACAAGTAAAATACACGGGGTGACGAGTCTTTTCTAATATATAACATCTCCCCCTAAGGAGGTCACCCCTTGACAATACCCAACTAATCCATTCAGTCTTTAAGCTCGTAGACATTTGATATCTGTACATTTGGAATAGTGGATACTTTTTGATTCATCATAGACTTGTCTTGACTGTGATCTTGAGCTTTCTTGAGATCATCGCCCAAACATAATCTTACATCATCTTGTAATGGATCGCCATTTTGTGCACTTGTGAAGAAATACATGACATCAGAGTTTGCGGAAGCTTTGACACCTTTAGAGTCTTTCATAACATCATTTCACCTCAGTAGGAGAGCGAGTCGTGTCTGAGCATCGGTTACTTAACTTGACATTACTAGAACTGGGTATCTCCATCTCCATCTTTAAATGATCCTGTAATGAAACAGTTAGCAATAAAGAGAAAATTGATTTGAAAAGACAGTCTAAGTGTTTCTTATGAAAGACTTTTGTAACACTTCGAGAGTTTTGATTGTTTGTCAAATGATCAATAACCGTCAATTCTTATACTGGAACAAGTTTGATTCACACAGAATCGCACCATCGTTTCTTTCCAGTTGACACAAGATTGATTCTTGTAGAATCGCACAAGTCACCTACCTAGAGCTTGTTTGATGTTGGCTCTAGCAGGATTTCCATCTTCATTATGAAAAACCATCATTTCACTCGGATGTTCTGGCAATATCACAAGGATAATGCGTAGGACTCTTAGGATAGACTTGTTTCCACAGTGTGTGAAAGACAAGAGAATTGGATATGTGTCCTAACGAGATTAATTGACGATCTCTTGGCTCTAGACTCAATAGTGCGTTTTGGTTCTAGTAATCGGAGGCTGGAGCAGACTGCCACCTGTTCAATATCAACTAACTCGGAGTGAGAAAGTCAATAGATAACGTGTTTAGTCTCCGTGAGAAATGAAACAAAAATCTTTTGAAAGATTCTGAGTGGCTAGGGAGGGTTGTGCATTGCATCACTGGGTCCATGATGTCGATCTTCAATGTCAGCAATCATCTTAGTGATTCTGGCAGCATATGTATTGACCCGGTTTCTGCCTAAGTGTATGGAGGGCTTCTTTCTTTACACCCTTTATCTTTATAATTCTTTTTAATTCTTCAACCCCTTCAGTGCTTACCGAGACTTCATGACTAGAACCTTGTTGGGTTTATTCCAGTACTAGCTCCATCTCAGTCGGCACTTTTCCCTTATTCTCACTTTTACTATCCTATAACATGTCCATACCTTAAGGACTCATCTACACTAACTAGTGGATTGTCCCTTGGTAATCCATCAGTTATGCTGGTTCATTAGAAAAAAAAAAAAAAAAGAATAGTACCTAACCTTACCATCTTATACTCCAATTAATAAAAATGCATGGGTCGGTCTTTTTGGTATAAGTTCTCCTTTCCATAAAACCAATTGAAAATTCAATTAAGGTACTTATGATATAAATATCAAAGCGTTTAGTACTCGATCATT
The DNA here is from genome assembly GCA_026074375.1 of Tanacetum coccineum. Classification (NCBI taxonomy): domain Eukaryota; kingdom Viridiplantae; phylum Streptophyta; class Magnoliopsida; order Asterales; family Asteraceae; genus Tanacetum; species Tanacetum coccineum. The sequence continues at coordinate 6,798 of BQNB010165634.1, read as the reverse complement.
TTGATTTTTTCAGAACTCTCCCCCACAAAAAAGTGCTTCGTTATTCGAAATTGTTTAGCAGTTTGAGGCGAAGTATATGAGTCAAAATAATACGGTTATTATTAACACATATTTTAATCACATTTTCTCCCCTTATAAAAAATTTTAAACCCTTTGACATTTTGGATATCAATTGATTTAAATATGTTATAAAATTTGGGAGAAAAGTGTGTCCTTAATTCGCAAGTCGTGTAAGAAACATCTAACTGCTCCCCCTCAATCGTTGAGGGATATAAATTACTCCTACACTTAGTCATCAAAAGATTGACTACTTACTAATGTACAAGATATAATTTTCACAATAAGAAACAAAATTGACCTTTTTATTGTAACGACGATGTCGTCACGTTGTTCTGTTGATCAGCCTGTAGTCAATATCTCTTATTCTTCCTCCAACAAAGCTTTCTAGACTTCAAAAGATCCTCCTGATCTGTAGTCTTTTCTCGATTGCAGTGATGAAGTCTTTGCTTCTTCTCTTGTCATCCTCTGACCACTTCCTAGTCTCCATGCCCTTATTGTACTCGAACAGATATAGTTCTTTAACCATGTGGTCCAGTTTCTCCATTACTCTAGTCAACGTCCCATCACTAAACTTGTGTAGCTTATTCAGCCTCATCAACTTTCTTTGATCATTTCTGGTCTCTTTTAGACAACGACTCTTGGTTAATGGGACATCGTATAAATCCTTCTTGAAGTAATAGTCGGTTGCATCCCAATTTGGACGTTCAAGGTTGATCTTTGTTTGATAACTTTCAATCCCGAGCTGCAAGTCTCCCACACGATTCCTGATTACCAGGTTTCTTATCCACATGTTGACTGCCGTGTGAAGACTAGTCTTGTCTGTCCTTGTGCAGATGGTTGAGCTTTCTTGAATGTTGACGTAGGAACAGATTTCAAAATCATTGGATGAAGATGTTGAAATCCTTTTCTGAGAGCTTACTCTGTAATCATCTTCGCTAGAATTTATCTCTCTTGGTAGTTTTTATCCGAAATTTTCGAACACCTTGACACTAATCACACTGAGAATTCGCATCTGCGTTTGTTGATGTAGAATTCCTTTCTTCTAAACCACCAGTGAGTGATGCCATAGACCGCACTGATGTCATATACGCGTTCACTTTCAACCCACAAATATGGAACTAATTCTTCAAGGCCAAAGTCTAGGTAACGAGCAACTTTGAGCTTGGATATGGATAAGGCAATTTTTTGCTCTTTGTCACCTGTCAGAAGATAATCCAGATCCTTATTGAAGAAGAATTGTGGTTGAATAGTTACCTGACCTGGTGGTCCTCCTAAGGGCAGTGGTTCATATATATTTCTCAGAATTTGATGACCCTCAGGATTACTCAAATCAACCTTATTTGTCAGCAGCTTATGGCATTCATCCATCTGATATTGAAGAAAGACGATGTTCTTATGAAAGGCTTTAACAAGGTTGAAAGCTGGACCTTCTAAATCAGCTTTGCAGAGCTTCTTCTTTCCTGTTCGTCTGCAGAACCATTTGATGAATGACCCAATATCATACGTCTTCCTTTGAAGCTTGTTCTCCTCAGGAACTTTATACGTTGTGGCGTATGTATTTGCCCAGTTATTCTCTGGTTCCGGGAAATCATTCGGGGGAATGGTCCATTCTGGTTCAGGTGTAGCAGGTCTCTCGCTTTCTGGAATCGGCTTAAACCACGTAGTGGTCGACACCTTGGGAATGTGAGCGTTGTCAGTGTCCTCCATATCTGAGTCATTCCCTTCATCCTGCATTGGAATGTCATCTGAAGATTGTTCAGAATGTTCTGATTTGGGATCAGATCTGTGCATCGAAGAGTCAACACCAGCATCTCTTGTGTCAGTGATCTGCCATCCAGTTGAGGTAAGAGCTGGATGTTGTTTGGAAGCAGATGCATCAGACTCCCTTGGTTTCTTTGAACTTTGGTCATCATCTTTCGGAGGAGGTTGAGCTGACCCAGAAGCGGCAGAATCAGATCTTCTTCTCTTTGTTGACCTACCCTGGTTTGATCCAGCTGAAGGGCCTTCATCATCATCATCGTCTTCATCATCATCACTATCATGCTTTCTCTTGTGGTCTTTAACCTTGTCTGCAACTTCCTTATCCATGGCATCTTCATCTGCTATCAAAGCTTCCATAAGAGCATGGTATAGATGGTAGTTGGCAGTATTTCTGTTTGCAGACTTGATCTTATTCATGTGTTTGAAGAGAGCACTCTTTAGATCAAATTCTTCAAGATTAACTTTATCAGTTGACCTGATAGAGTAAGTTGAATCTTGTTTCTCCTCACCTTGTTCCTTTTTGGCTCTAATAATCTCCTTCAGACTCTTTTCAGATTCTTGATTCTTGACAGACTTTGGGCCAGGCAACACAGAGTATTTCTCGAGTAAATCTGTAGTGTGTCGTTCAAGAATCTTAAGGAGAGTATCATCAAGTTTTGTTCCTAGATATTTATCAACAGCCGTAGGAACTTGGGATTTGATTGAAGCCAAAACATCAGCCGAGTGATCAGTCTTCTTAACTTCAGACATCTCTTGCTCCAATCTTGCCACTCTTAGCTGAAGGGCGATGAATGGAGTGATCTCTGGGAGAGATGTGGTGATTGTTGTAGCTTCTGTGTTGATTGGAGGAGTTGTGACCAGTGATGACGGCTTAGTAGATGAGACATCTGTGAAGGGAGCAATCACTGGTGGAGGTGACGTTACTGTCTGATGACTTGGATCAGGTATTAGGGGTGAGCATGGTGCGGATCGGTGCGGATTCTGGAAAAAACCACACCGCATCCGCAATTGCGGTTTTTAAAAAGTGAGGATCCGCAACCGCGCGGTTTTTGCGGTTTCGGTTTTGCGGGTTTTTTGCGGTTTTTGCGGGTTTTGCGGGTTTTAACCGCACCGCACCACCACTTATAATTTATATAATTAATGTGGATTTTTGCGGTTATTGGTTTACAATGTTGGTTTTTTCGGTTATAACAATGCATATATTTAATGTAAACACACACATCACTTAGAATATTATTGATAATATGCACTAGAAGCCTTATAACACACATAAAATAATCAATGTGTCGTTTTTCGATTTAAAATAATCAATGTGCGGTGCGGTGCGGTTTTGTGTACGACGTTGTGCGGTTTTACTGGGTACAAAACCGCAACCGCACCGCATTTGCGGTTTTTCTTTTTTCTAAAAACCGATCCACCAGTTTTTGCTGTGGTGCGGTTTTTGTGGTGCGGTTTTTTGTGGTTTTTACGGTTTTGCGGTTTGCGGTGCGGTTTCTGCTCACCCCTATCAGGTATGGTGGAATCAGACTCCTCTCTAACTTTAGATTTCTCCTGATCATCTTCGGTTGGTTTGTCATAAAGAAATTGATCCCCAAAGTTAAAAGTGTCATCGAGATTTTTCATGGAAGACATAGAACCAGAATGACTTTTTGGTTTATCATCGATGACACGTTCGTCTGTAATGAGCTTCAGGTTTTCATGAACCTTTGGGTAGGCTGTAGCGAGGAATTCATCATCCATGTGCTCAGGGTTTGGTCCAGCAAGAGACACATGTAATTTTCCAGAGTCTGATCCAGTCTGGTCTTCTTTCATGGGCTCAGGGTCTGGTCCAGCCAGAGCCTCATGTGCTTTTTTAGGGTCTGATACAGGAATGCTTACTCCTGATGTTACTGTAGACGTGTCTACTTCATCTTGATCTTTGTCACCTTTAGGAGCAGCGGCTTCTGTTTCACTTTCAGTTCTTTCTGAATCAGACGTTGATGAAGATTCATGGATCACTTTCTCTGATGTGTCATCTTCAGGTTGAGAAGAGGGTCCAGTCTTTAACTTGTTTGTCGAAATCATGAGGATGTTGTTCAAGCTAACAGGAAAATAATCAGTAGTTTTTTCTTCTTTGGAAGGATCGATCAGGGAAGGCTACTTGTTCTTCGGTTACAACGGCCTTTCCCTTGCCTACTACTTCATGCAGTTTGGAAGTTGTTTCTGATACTGGGTCCCTGATCGTTACTCCTCCAACAGGTGCCCGACCTTGTGGCAGAAAGGCTGGATCCAAGCTAAGCTTAATGGCTCGTTCCATGTCAGCATCATCACCTTCTCCTTCTCCCTTTTCTTGATGAGCTTCCAAACTCATCTTCTTAGCCAGTTCGAGATCAGGATCATCATCTTCTTCTTGAGGAATAGATTCTTGTTGAGTTCAATCTTCTGTCAACAAGGCTGGCAAAGTAGGCTTTCACTTCTAACTGTTTGTGGGATGATTAGGCTGGTAGGTTTCTTTGTCGGAGGAGGAGGCTGGCTCTGTTTTTTTTCGGTTTGTTTGACTGGTTTCTATCTGTGGTGGTTGTGGCTTTTTTGGGTGTAGCTCGCTTTGTTGCAGGTTGCACGCTTGCACTTTTTAAGGGGTTTTCTTTGTATTGCTCAGCAACATTTCAGATACTTGGGATTATACGTGGATTGTTGAAATGGCTTTCAGTTATCAGGGGATCGGGAATTGCCTTTCAAACACTTCACTGACTAACCTTAGGAAAACTTGAGATTCCTAATATAAAAAATTCATCTCCAAGTATGGATGACAGCAGATTACAGGACGTCGATGGATGTTGTTATTGCTTGCCAAGTAGTATATTATCATTGGAAAACCGTCCATTAAGGAATGAGGATAGGACGTTACTTTCTTCTTTGGGTTCTTCATACTGGCGTGTGATTTGCTTTGTGTCGAGAAAAATGTCTGGATCCTGAGTAACTATTCCCTTATCAGCTCTTTAAGCATTGTATCAACAATAGTTTGAGTGAAGATTACCCACCGCATTTGCCAGCCTGGGTGTCTGGGTTTCGTCACTGAGGAAGTCTTTCTGTCATGCACTGGTTGATTAGGTTAGAATTGCCCTCCATGGTTGATACACATAACTTCCTCCTCTTATGTTGGAGGACAATTTCTTCAGGTTCAGGAGACCTGCGCATTACAAAATCAATCACAGTGTTACCAGACGGATGGTAAACTCAATGGTTGAGCTGGGATGACAGGATAATTGCTAATCCTTTATGAGAAGATCAGCACTTAGATCGGAACCACTTGTTATCAATTGGGACAACTATAAAACCCCGTCTTCTCGTTATATTCATTGGGTTCCAGAATGTTGCAGGTAGATAGCTAGGACACATTTGCTTGAGGCAGGAATGATTGGAGAGAAGTTGGTATTAACTCAGGATGTCCACTGGATATCTGAAGATGGGGTTCTTTTGAATTCATTTGTGATTGAAAGTAGGTTGCTTTTCCCGATTGTTAAACACTGAGAGCGAGGTACATCTGCTCATCTGTTCTTGTAGGAGGTTGAGGGGGGAATTTTGTTCTGCCATGTATCCTGCAAAAAAGGAGTATTTAACAAAGAAGGCAAAACATTGCAGAGAAAGAAGTTAGTGAGAACCTTCAGCTTTGATTAAAGTCATGTCATTCCACGTTATTAATACAGAGGTAACTCTGGTTGTTTGATAAATCTACTAATCTATCAACAGGATATCAATTACTTGTTAACTAAGCCATGATGGGGGTTTATAAAAGCACACTGGGTCATTCGAATGGGCATTGATAGATTATTGGGACTCTATGGGCAAAATAGGAAACTTACACTCGGCCGTTTAGGAGAATTGAGCAAACGCCGCGAAAAAGGGTGCGGGTTGATATTTTAATAAATAAAAATATTCGGACAAACCGCCGGAGACAGGCGTTACCTGTTGGAATAAATTAATAGAAAATTTATATCGGAACCCGATGTTATTCAACAAAAGCTGTTGGCCATACTCGCACATTCGAAAACTCGTGTGAGTCAATCGCCTATTAAGCAACGCTGTTGGCCAATCGTTCATTCGACAATACTCGTGTGAGTCAACCGCCTTAAGCGAACCCGCTCTGTAATCAACCGCGATTAGGCAACTCGCTTATGAGTCAGCCGCCCCCCGTTAGGCAACTCGCTGTGAATCAACCCGCCGTTTGAACCAGCGGGTTGAGTATTTTATTAAAAACTAATAAAATAACCAACTCGCCATCTAGAAACATACGCAACTCGCCACTCGGACTGGATTCTTAGAATTCAAACCACGCACTTCCTTTGTCTAACCTAATCACATCCTAAGGCATTCTTAGGCTATCCTACGCATAAGACACTCATTACTACCATCCTTTCCATCACACAAATCGACTTTTACTTTCTAAAAGTCAACCCCAAGGGCAAATCATTCGTTAATGTTTGGGATATAAATCCACACATCAAAAATTATTCATATATACCTTATGAACACTTCCCAGCATCTAAAGCACACCTTACAACACTACATTGGTATTTTTATGTAAAACGACCCTAGATCTAATTTTTATACACTTTTTACTGTGTTTTCATTCGATTCCTTTGATATATACACATAATAAATGATATAGATAAAGGTTCTATGATTACCTTTGCAAGAAACACTCGAAATCGGCGATTTGATGCTTTGTTCTTGGCGGCGAGTTGCGTGAGTGTGTGTGTGTGTTTTTATCTTTGACCGGTTTTTGTAAAGTTTGACCAAATGGCAACTCGCCGCCTCTTATATACTCCTAAGTTAGAAACTTGGCAGATTTAGTCCCTTAGGATTCCATCTTCTTTGAATTTTTGTTTAAAGTATTTCTAAGGCATTTCTAAGATTAGGCAATTGGCCAATTTAGTCCCTATTGGTTAATAAGGCTAGGAAACAAAGAGCAAATGCTTTTTAAACCCTAAGCATTAC
>BQNB010165633.1:0-14197 GCA_026074375.1 Tanacetum coccineum | reverse complement strand
AAAGATCTACATTGATAATGAAAGCACCATTTGCATTGTAAAGAATCCAGTATATCATTCTAAAACAAAGCATATTGCTATTAGGCACAACTTGATAAGGGATGCTTATGAGATGAAACTTATCTAGGTGCTTAAAATCCACACTGATGATAATGTAGCTGATCTACTAACCAAGGCATTTGATGTTAGCAGGTTCTAGTTCTTGGTTGTTACCATTGGGATGATAAATCCATAAGCTGCATTGGTTAAAGGGAGGCAATATGATGTGTTGTATAGTTTGTATGCAGTGTTAAGTATGAAGAAACAAGTTAACCATAGGTGATGTATTTCAAGAGGTTTGATGGGATTTAGAGAGTCATTGAGAAGAGTTTTTGATGGTACTGAAGCACTCCTGTTACCTACATTGTTCATTCTTTAGTTGGCAATAGTTAGTACCGACATTGTACAGTTAGTACCGCTCGGCAAAGTTTGTACTGCTATAAAGACGTTGAAGAAAAATACCGCCAAGGGTACAAAGTGTAACTTGAAACGGTTTCCTTGAAATTAGGTTTCCTAAACCTATATAAACCCATCTTAATTGCACAGTTCCTTACGTAATCTCTCTCAAATTCTTTCATATATACAAGCCCTAATATCTCTCTCAACGACGATCACTCTTTCAAATACAATGGTTGTTCTTGAATCATGTCCTAAGCACAATATGGTCGCATATCTAGAGAAGACTGAAGGGAATGCCGAGTTTCATGAGATCATTGATTTTCTTACGCGCAGTTCCATTCATCATGCTCTCACTGTAAGTCCAGTTGTTTCTACTACATTTGTTGAACAGTTTTGGACGTCTGCTAAGTCCAAAATAATCAACAATGTTAGGCACATTACTGCCAAAGTAGCTGGCAAGCCTGTGTCTATCTCTGAGGCATCAATAAGAAGTGATCTTCTTTTTGATGATGCTAATAGGATAGACTCACTACCTAATTAGGCTATATTTGATGCTATACAGCTTATGGGGTATGAGGGGGATTTAACAGTGTTAACATTTAACAAAGCTTTGTTTTCACCCCAATGGAGGTTTTTATTTCATACAATGAATCATTGTATTAGTTCAAAAAGCACCTCTTGGGATCAAATTCCTACTAATATTGCCACTGCTGTCATTTGCTTAACATCTAATCAGAAGTATAATTTTTCTAAATTAATTTTTGATGGTATGCTTAGACATTTAGATGCAAAGAAGAAGTTTGTAATGTACCCACATTTTATTTCCATCTTTTTAGATAAACAACTAGCTAATGTACCTGTACCTTTAGATCATTTTCCTGTAAATGCTTTGACAAGTAAAGTTTTTTCTTTCATGGTTAAAAAGGGTAAACATTTTTCAGGGAATGTCACACCTTTATTTGCTTCCATGTTGGTACAACCAACTGAGGATGAGGGTGCCCCTTCAGAAAGACCATCTGAAGCACAACCTACACCCTCTCCTACTCAAACTAGTGAAGTACCTCTTGTGCCACAGACTGACCCATCTCCTCCTCACTCTAGTGAAGCACCTTTTGAGCCACAGACTGACCCATCCCCTAGACCTTCACCTTCTACTATCATTCCTGATTCTATTCCAGAAAGTTCTGGTGGGAATCTTGGAGGTCTTTCATCCAGTGATAAATCCCTTTCAGGGAATGAGGGTGAAATGACACTCCAAAGTGTCTATGATCTTTGTCTTTGTCTCTCTATTATGTGCATCAGGTTTAGATCAAACAAGGAATACAACACTTAAAGGCACAGATCAAAAAGCTCAAGAAGCAAGCTAAACCTGTAGTCAAACACCACAAAGCATGGATGAAGAGTGTCTCCCTTGAAGCAAAGATTAGGCCCCAAAAAAAGGAAAACAAAAAGAGATCCTCAAAGAAACAATGGGTGTCACAGAGATCTGTATCTAAACAGCGGGAGGAAGTTGCCAAAGGTGAACCTTCAGTCCATAAAGATCCAATATTTGATGAGATTCCTGAAGATACACTGGATTATATGGAGACTGAGGATGCTCAAGATGTGGGGAGGACAAGAGATGTAGTGGATGAAGAGAAGGAGAATGATGAAGATGTACTTAGTACTGAAGATGTACTTAGTACTGCTCAACAAAAAGTTAGTACTGACAAGGAGAAAGTTAGTACTGACAGACCAATAGTTAAGTACGACGGATCCAAAGTTAGTACCAACACAGGCAGAAAGAATAGTACCGCTGAGGCAAATATGAAGGTAACTGATAGAGCAAAGGAAAAGGTACTGATGATGCATACTGAAGGAAGTAAGTGGCTACTCAAAACTACTCAACCACCACCTACTTCTAAATATTTTGTAGATGATGAACAAATAGCTAAGGTCTTCCAACATGAGTCCAGCCAAAGCATTTCATGAGAGAAGTGAGAAATGATTAGAGTTGAAGGATATAGAAGAAACTGGACAGACCTAGGCCTACTTCCAACAGAATCACTTTTGACATAAAAGCCCTTCCAAAGATTGATCCAAAAGACAAAGGAAGAAATAAAATAGAAGAGGAGGATGAATCTAAAGTGAATCTGATTTATTCCTGAACTGAGAAAAAGTTTTAAACAGCTTGCAAGTTAATGAAGAAAATGGCTAGACAGTACTAGAAGAGTGGGAAGGTGAAGAAGAAAGAACATATTAGCCTGAAGAAAAGCTACGAATGATGCACTCAATAAGAAATTATGATGACATATAAAGGCAGAATTGAGGCTGATATACTTCTTGCAGATAAAGCATCAAGAAGAAGAAAGATATAAAATTTACAATAGAAGATAGAGCAAAATTCCTTCCCATGACACAATATTGCAGCTCAAAAGAAAATTCCTTGCTCAACAAAGATTCAGAGCAATCAGGAACAGACCACCTATAAAAACAACTGAGAAACCAAAAGATGACCTCCTTGAAGCCTGTAGAAACTTTAAGCATACACTGATTTGAAAACCAAGAAGTTTTGAGGAAATACAAGCTCTGAATGAAAAGATTAAGAGCTCAGATGAAGATATCATATCTATTTGGGTCTGCTGAAGATGAAAACTGATCAAAAAGATGAATGAAAAAAGGAATTGATTCTCCTATTTCAATCCTTAAGAGACTGAAACAGGCAAAAAGTACTTTCCTTCTTTCCTTCTTTTAAGAATGAAATGGACTCTAGGATGAGATTAGAAAGAAGAAAGTACCAAAAGAGAAACGAACTTGGTACTAGAACGAAGAAAAGTCAAAAGGAATAGAAGATTCATACAAAACATTTCTGAGATGATAGTGAGAAAGAGAATGATAGCTGAGATTATGTTTTAAACAATATGCTCCAGATAGCACAAAGACTGGATATGAAATACATGACAAGAAAGTATCCTATCATAGAATGGAAAAACTGAGTTACTGAACAAACCACAGTTGAATAAAGCTAAAAAACACTAAGAGGAATTAATCAAATGTGGTATTAGGAAAAGCAATGGACAAAAGAGATACTTTAGTACTCTGATGAGGGTGCTTTCCATATTTGATAGAGATGATTTGAATGCTGTATATCAACTGGTGATGGACAGATATCAATATGAATTCCTGGAGATTTTGATAGAAACATTGGGGAGATTTTGAAGATTATGTTCAATCCAGATGATGAAGATAAGTTTTGGAACTCACAGCAGGATTGGAATGTAGTAAGTTGGAAGTTACATGGTTCTTCAGGGGTACATACTTTAATGACTGAGGCAGGATTAGTCATTCATATGCTTGTAGAGAAAAAGTATCCTTTGAGAAAGAAAGTACTGTTGCAAATGCTGGAATTAAAGTTGGAATCTGAAGAAGACAGTACTAACGGCAGTGAAGTTGATTTAGAATTGTCAAGAATCAAGATTCAGAGTTAGACACCTGGAAGACTCAGATGGAGATGAGATGATCTTTGAGTTGATTCAAAACCACACAACAAATGGTCATCAGTTCACCATGCTTAACAGGCATAAGAACTGGCTAGTCCATAAGCAAACGGCTTGTGGTAAAGACTTCTCAAATCCGTTTATGGTTGACAATTTACCAAAAATTGTAGGGTTTTTAACTCACCTTGCTTCATTGGTGAAGAGTTGGCTAGTCCAAGATCAAACAGTTCTTGGTAAAGACTAATCAAATCTGTTGATAGCTGATAGTTTGCTAAAAACTATATGGTTTATCAATGCACCATGTTATGGCAATGAAGCATTGACTAGTCCAAAAGCAAACGGTATTTGGTAAAGACAAATCAATTCCGTTGATGGTTGACAGTTTACCAAAAAACTGTAAGGTAATTAACCACCATGCATTTTTTTTAAAATGAAGAGTTAACTGATCCAGAGCAAATGCTTACTGGTAAGGAACATCAAAATCCGTTAATGGCTGGTAGTTTGGCCAAAAACAACAAAGCCAACATAGTTTGGAATTGTTGCTGAAAAGATGTTGTTAGTGTTGGCTTATAAGACAAAGTTGCTTGCTGGATATGTATAGTGTTTAAATAGATCAAGAAATGTTAAAGTGTTTAGATACATCCTCTATGAGCTAAAGAAGATAAAAGAAACGTGAAGTTAAAAGAGTTCAACATTTATGTTTAAGGGAGGATTGTTGGGAATTACGTTTTCCTAACTTAGTACCGACAGTATTAATAGTTAGTACTGATAGTTATAGTTAGTACTGACAGTACAAAATGTTAAGTATTGATCAGTTAGTTAGTACCGATAGTAGAAATTAGTTAGTACCGTTTAAGAGATATGTATGAGATATTTTAGGAAAAGATATAGTAATTAACTTATTACACTTTTTGAGTAACCTGATGGAGTATTTATCCTTCGTCTAAAAAAGGATCCCTCTTGGCATAGTTTAGATAAGATCTAAGACATCTCAATAAAGCAATATCTCATAGTTATAATCTGATAATCCTCAAAAGCATATTAATAGAAATTCATTAATTTATTTATCATTGTTCTTTCTTAGTACTTGTGTTAAGGATTCCGCATTACATATAGTAATCCATAGTCCAGACGTTTCTATATAGTCAAGACTGTATTATAACACTTGGCTATCATCCTTAATAGCTGCAGATATCTATTCATTTGGGACTACATTTGGTTTAAACTCACCACACAACAAATTGGTCATACATTCACCAAGACTAAACAGACACCAAGAACTGGCTAGTCCAAAGCAAACGGCTTTGGTAAAGACTTCTCATTTCCGTTTATGGTTGATAGTTTACCAAAAACTGTATGGTAATCAACTCACCATATTTTGAAATAAAGAGTTGAATATTCCAGAGCAAACGACTACTATTAAAGAGATATCAAATCCGTTGATAGCTGATAGTTTGCTCAAAACTATAGGGTTATCAATGCACCTTGTTACTGCAATAAAGCATTGACTAGTCCAGTGTAAACGACAACTGGTAAAGACACATCAAATCTGTTGATGGCTGGTAGTTTGCCAAAAACTACAAAGCCAACTTAGTTGGATGTTGCTGTGTAGTTGTGATGCAGAAGAGATGAGATGCATATTCAAGATTGAAAGCGAAAGTATGATCTGCTTACAATAAAATCACAAAGCAGATGATCATAAAGATAAAGAATGCAGTCAAGAAGTGCTTGGATACAATCCTCAAAAGCTCAATCAGAAGAAACTTGAAGTTAACAAGTAAAGTTTTCTCCTTTATGGTTAAAAAGGGTAAACATTTTTCAGGGAAAGTCACACCTTTAAATTTAACTTCTATGTTTTTGTACAAACCAACTGATGGAGGATGGTGTCCACTTCAGAAAGACCATCTGAACCACAATTTACCTCTCTTCCTTACCCAAGTGAAATTCATGTTGAGCCTCAGTCTGACCCATCCCCTAGACCTTCACCTACTACTCATATTCTTGATTCCATTCCAGAGGTTTCTGGTGGGAATCAAGGAGGTCAGTCATCCAGTGATAGATCCCTTTCAGGGAATGAGGAGACATGGAATCTCCCAAAGTGTGTATGATCTTTGTATCTCTTTGTGTACACAGGTTACAGATCAAGCCAATGAAATTAAACACTTGAAGGCACAAATCAAGAAGCTTAAGAAGAAAGCCAAACCTGTTATCATACACCACAGAGCTTGGATAAAGAGTGTCTCCTTGAAGGAAAGATTGGCAGGAAAGAAGTCCTTGAAGAAAAATTGGATGCAAAAGGAGTCTGTATCCAAATAGGGGAGGACATCTGCCAAAGCTAAACCTTCAGTCCATAAAGATCCAGCTTTTGATGAGCTTGCTGATGATACATTGGATTATATGGAGACTAAAGATACTCAAGATGTGGGGAGGACAAGAAAAGTAGTGAGTGAAGAGAAGGAAACAGTTGTAATATTATGGGTAGTACCGAAGATTCAGTTAGGAATGACAAAGACAAAGTTTATACTTCTCTGCCTAGAACACAAGATAGTATCTGACAGACCAAAAGTTAGTATACTGAACATGGGGGGGTGATGAGTAAAAGTTAGTACCGACAGACTAGATGAAGGTACAGATAACAAACAAAGGAAGAAGTGCTACACAACAAACTCCAACACAACCTACTCTACAACTTTTGAATATGAAGATACATTGCTCAGTACATAACAAATGAGACAGAACAAGGAGAAGCTTCTAAGAAAAAGAAAAAGGAGTAAGAGCTTAAGGATGTTGAGGAGACAGTAGAGACTAGACCTACTTCAACCCGATCATTATTGACTTTAAAGCCATCTCCAAAGATTGATCCAAAGATAAAGGAAAAAGGAAAAAAATTGAAGAAAGAAGATGAGGTCTTTGAAATATAACCCTGAATCTAAAGGTATCCTGAAGCTGAAAAGAAGTTTAAGCAACTTGCTAGGGATGAAGAGATGGCTAGAAAGTTACAGCAGCAGGAGATAAAATTAGGGTTCCCAACAAACCTAATTATCTAGGCAAGAATGTTTAAAAGACTGATGTGATCAGGTCATGATTATCAAGCGTCTTGTGTTCAGTTCTTGGACAATAAGAAGTAGCAGCAGCAAGGTAATTTGTATACATAAGGGTTTATGAGTCGTGACTATGTGCTGAGCATGCTGGGGTCATGGGTGCAACTTACTGCTGCTAGGGATTATGCAATAGTGCTGCTTCGTGATCATGTATATTGGCTTTTTAATTTATTTGTGGATTTTGGAAGCCCACTAAAAGTTGATTCGTGTTTGTACTTCCAGATTTGAGTGGCGACTTTTTAGGGACTGTGTTTGACTTCCCTAATAATCTCCTGTATATATGGTACGTGGATACGAGTATTATAAAAGAAGATATGGTCGTGATAAAGGGTTTTGGCAAGTAGTTTTTCTATTACTGCCATGGTATTTGGTTAGACTATACTCCAATGTAATGTTATTATTGCTGCCCTTAGAATTGATAATAATTGCTCTATAATTGAAGTTAGATGTTTTTAGTACTGCTCGAATATGCTTAGTACTGCTTGTTGACAAGGATTGTTAATGCTATACATGAGTATATGTTGCTGTTATTACTCGCTGCCCACCCAACTGCTATTTGAACTCGAAAAGAAACTTGGGGTTAAGGAACTATTGGGCTCTAAGTGGTTCACGTGATTGCATAAGGAAAAGGTTTCATTGATAACTGATACGTAATCAGTTAGTTCATGTATATGTGTTAGTACTGCTAGGTGTGAAAGCATGTACTACTGTTTGGTTGATTGGATGATTAGTACTGCTAGCATGCTCGATTTGGTTAGTACTGTTCATTGGTTATTAGTGCTGCCATGTTTGTGAGTTAATGCTGTTAGCACTATCCGATGTTGGACAACAGACGTGTTTGGATCTCGGATGGAACCGTTTCTAATAACAGTTTATTCTTATTGATTTTATGGCTCGGTTTGGAGATTTATTAAAGAGGTGATTACGAAGACAAATAAATATTGCTTATTTGATGTTGTAGTTGAGTTTTACAAATGCGTGTTCTTATCATATCTTAAAGTTGTGGTTGGCTTTTAAGATAACTTGTTCGTGCTTATTTGGTTTTGTCATTATCAACTAGGGGAAGATTGTTGGGAATTATATTTGAGTTGATAAGACAAAACACGAATGAAACAAGATGGAAACAAAATGACCAAAGTCGTCATTGTGGGATTCTACAAGATGTAGAAGAAAATAAAGATTTGGTCAAAAAGAGATAAAGATGAAGAGATAAAGATCTCCACATCTTCACACTGTGAGTCAGTAAACTGTGTATTCCAAAATTCATCCTCACCAATTTCATCCTTATGATCACCTTGTTTCTCCTGAAACAGTTTCAACCTTATCAGACTTTATCCTGCTTCTCCTTTTCCGTTTTAACTTTTTCTTTCTCAGCATTTTCATCCTTACCAGCATCTTGTTTCTCCTGAACTAAATCATTCTTCATCTCATTGTTGTTCATCTTGTCATTGTCTCCAGTTTCATTGGCATCCTTTTCTTTATTAAGCTCTTCATTCTTATTATCAACATCCATTTGAACTGTAACCTCTCTATCGTCTCTAGTCATCTTTTCCTCCTTTCCATCATCTTGAACCTCGTTTCCTTCACTTTCTTTTGTTCCTTCAGTACCACTTTCTTCTGTTCCTTCACTTCCACTTTCTTCTGGTCCTTCACTTGAACCTTCTTTTGTTCCTTTATCAATATCTTCTTTGTTTTGCTCTTCCTTTTGATTGTCACTATCATTTTGCTTGTTTACATCTGCCGTTGGTGCTCCATCATCATCATTGTTGCTGTTTTTGTTATTATCTGCATCAGCATTACCTTCGCTATCCTCATCGTTAGAAGACTCATAGAGATTTCAGCATCATTAAACATTTGCTTGTACTGCTTGCAAAAATCAAACATTGTTTGGTCATGTTCAAACTTGGTAACCCCATCTGTCAATGTTCGAACCAGCACGTGTCTTTCCTCCATAATTTTATCAAACTTCTGAATTATTTTTTCATAAAACTCTTGCATAACAAGTATGCCAGCTTAGTTTTGATGTACATATAAAGTCACATTTTATCTATCATATGTGATATGTCAAAACTATCACAAATATTATTACCCATCTGTTAATGTTCGAACCAACACCAATCTTTCCTCCATAATTTTATGAAACTTCTCAATTATTTTTTCATAAAACTCTTGCATAACAAGCACGCCAGATTAGTTTTGATCTACATTTGATATATCGAAACTATCATATATGTAAGTTATATGCCAAAACTATCTCATATATTATTAAAACAAGTTTAGATTTTTCATAGTATAATATGTGATATATGCAGCTGGATTATCATATTTGATATCAAATCTTTCAAATATTATTTTTTCAAAAAGTTCATAGTTTTTTACCTCTTTTGTTTCTAGTTCTTTATCGTTTATCGGTGAAACATAGACATCTAATCCTTTGTACACATTCATCCCATCATGCTCTTCTTCAGGATCAAACTCTCTATGATGTTCCAATTTTCCCAAGCATCTTGTCTCTGTCTCCATTTTTTTGTAAAGAAAAAAAAGTGTTAAATTACATTTTGTGTATATTATATTTCGCATTAGATAGAAAAAATTGTTATAAAATTTTGAAAATAACTTACACATAAAAATGTGAGTGGCCCGTAGTAGAAGTTGTTTCGTGTCTTCACATCTTTCCAGTTTTTTTACTGCTCTGCAAGCAGTCAAGTATGTACCCGCACCAGTCTATGTCTGGTATGTCGACATCCTCAATAATTCTTTTTAGCAATTTCGTCGACACCCTGCCACCATTATCTAGTGTTCCCATTGTACTTCCGAATAGAGTTATGAAGTTCATTCGGAACATGAAATCAGCTTCTGTTGTATCTGATATCACTGAAGTTATTGCTGCCGGTGTTGGTTTTGGCACGTGTTTAAACTGTTTTTCCCACTCTTTGATGAACGGGTCGTTAGAAGGTCTTTGTTCCAGGTCTTCTAACTTCCTGCTCCCCATTGGTATACCAAGCAGGTCGTGTACTTTTTGTCTTGTTGCCTTTATAGATCCTTTCTCTAGCCTTAGTTCCATGCTTCCTGGGTGAAAGTGGTCGATGGCGTGGTAAGCCAGCGCTGATGGAAGCTCAACTATTAGAAAGTGGATCATTCTCTCGAAGCCCATATCCTTTAAGCATTTCTTTTGTGGATCTGAAAAAGTCATCATAGCTTCATACATACGTTTTGGTGATGATCGTGTGTTACAAGTTGGGTATGGTTTTTCAGCTTTTGATCCTTTTCCCTTTTTAGGTTTTGTCACTTTCTTCAGCTGCTCTTCTCCCTCTGATTCACTTTCTAATCCTTTATCCATTTTATCTTTTGTTAACTTCCTAACCTCCTCTTCTTCCTCTGATTCATTGTTTTCTCCTTCTTCTATGTCATTCTTGCTTTGTTTTATCAGGTATGATCTTGAAGTCGAAGATTCTGCTTTCTTTGTCCTTTTTTGCTTCTTCTTTGCCTTACCAACAGGCAACCTTTCATCATCACTATTGCTCCCTTCATATAAAACATCCTCCTCTGATTCCACTTGGGTTTCTTCTTCTGCTTTCTTCATCTTTTTCCCTTCCTTTTTGCCTTTTGATTTTCTTCCTTTCTTTTTTGTTTCGACTATTACATCGTCACTTGATATTGATTTCACATCTTCATCATCTTCTGCTTCATTTTGCTGGTCTACATTTTCAAATTCAGCCTGTCTTTTCGCATCACCTCTTGTGAATCTTTTTGGTGATTCTTCAATTATTGGATTTTTTTGCTTCCAGATTTTTTCATTGTCCCTTTGTAGGTGCTCTTTTGACGGTTTGATTTTTTCTTCTCAGGTTCTTCAGATTCACTTCTCTCCATCTTCCTCTTCTTTTTGTGTTGTTTTTCTTTGACTGTTTTTGTGATATCTGTATAAAAAAATATATTAGTTTATATTATATCATATATGATTTATCAATTGAAATATTATCTTTGCATGTTATGTACTTTTACATTTAGTATCAATTATGATATTAAAGACTAGAATTGTACCTTTGCCATCTTCTTTCTTCTTTGATCTTTTAGCTGCGTTCAAGAATGGCAACGTTTTTATGTTTCTAAAAACTTGATCTACATTCTCTTCATTATCAGCTTGATCTTCATTGTCAGCATCCTCTTCATTATCATCATCCTCTTCATTGTTGTCAGCATCCTCTTCATTATCATCATCCTCTTCATTGTTGTCAGCATCCTCTTCATTTTCATCATCCTCTTCATTGTTTTCAGCATCCTCTTCATTATCAGCATTCTCTTCATTGTTGTCAGCATCCTCTTCATTATTAGCTTCATCTGCATTTTCATTTGACATTCACATCATTATCTTTACATTTACAAACCACATTATTAATCACATTTGATATACAGTAGTTTTTTAACAAACAAATGTACCTTCATTTTCTGCTGCATCTTTAGCTTTTTTTCAAGTATTGTCTCGATAGCTTTTAGTTCAGCTAATAATTCTGCTTTTCTTTTTGCAGCTTCTTCGTCGGTTTTTTCTTTGTTAGCGACGTCATCACTTTGATCATCATATTCTGCATTTTTTTCATTAATTGTTTATAAGCATATCGACAATCATATTTGATATTCAATAATATCAGTTGAGTAGTTTATATAATATAAATTTACCTTCATTGTCTGATACGTTTTCCTCTCTATCTTTTTCAGGTTGTTTCTTTTTAGCTAGCTTCTTTGTAGCCTCTCTTTTAGCTTCTTTGATTTTCTTTTTTGTTGTTTTCTCGTTTGATTTTCTTATAGCATCTTCTTCCTCTGCTGTTGCCTTTGCTGCATACGTAAACACATACATTGTGATATGCTATGTTTTGTTGAAGGTTTAGCCTTTAACTTAGCCTTCATCTTTGCCTAAGGCTTTCTCGGCGGCTTAGCCGCTTACTTAACCGCATGCATTTTGATCTGCTAAGCCTTCTAATCACACTTGTCATACAAATAACATGTTCAAAATTTGTATAAAAGCTTTAAAACCTAACTTGTATCATATATGATATATTATAAAACTTTTTTACAGTTTCATATTATAATTATCATATATGATATTATCTAACAAATCATGGTTTATTTGTTTTATTTACACTAAGCGTTCTGCTTTTGCCGAAAGTACAACCTGCGTCTTATCCTTCAGCTTTGCCGAAGGAATAGCCTGCGTCTTAGCCTGCTTTTTGTGATTTCATATCCTTTCCCTTTGGCCAAGGCATAGCCTCTGGGTTTGGCGAAGACATAGCATTCGGCTTTTCCAAAGGCATAGCCTCGGCTTTGCCGAAGGCATATTCACTGGCTTTGCCGAAGGCATATGATGCGGCTAAGCATTCGGCAAAGGCTTAAGGCCGTCATTTCATCTCTAAATCACTCATTAACAATATCATCAACTAGTCGTTTCTAATCAGTTAAAACTTATCACTATAACATCATTAAAACATCTATAAACAGTAGTTAATCACATTTTTCTCATTAAAATCCCAATGACTTCAACTAAAAATGACAATATATTCATCAAAAAACTCTATAAACAGTATTAAATGCAAAATAACACTAAAAATGTCGATATTGTGTGTTTTATACCTCTATCTTTGAATTTAATCCTGATTTTCTTTGGTTTTTTACCGAAACCTTGTCCAGCGTCTTCTACCTCCATTTTTATATGATTTTTTCTTATATTTTGATGATTTTTTTGCTAGATCTAGGGTTCTGTGTGTGTTTTAGTGTGTGTTTTTTGATCGGTGTAACTGTGTGAGTAGTGTGTGTTTTTTGTGTGTGTTTTTGAAATGAAACGGCGGATGAATAATGAGATCGTGAGTGGTAGTTTTTGTTGTTGTAGTATTACCAAATTACCCTTCCGCTTTTCTATTTATTATTATTATTATTTTTAGTACAAAACTTTTTTTTAATCTCTACCCTTCTTTTTTTTAGATGAATGACTGGGATTGGTCCCCCAGTATCCAAGAAAAGAAGGGTATCTTAAATAACTCTCCTTTAAAACATATTCGCCCCCCCATCCTCCAACTTTCACGTCAGCCTGTATTGTAGCATATTATATATATGGATCAAAGAGCATAACAAAGCAAAAATGAAGTAAAGTGTAAGCATAAGATATAAGGAAAGAGATATACCATTATAATCTTAATAGATGTATATATGTATGTGTTTTCAAAGTATATGTTGATGTGGTACATTTTTACATCAAACCATCCATGCATATATATAGGCATGAACCAAGGGCTTCAATGTAAATTATTCGATTGGTTTTCTCCTTTTTTTTATGCTTTCAATTGGTCTTCTTTTTATGCGTTAGACTTACAACCGTTAATAAGGAAACTCTCATACGACATGTTTATCTGTTTATTTTTTTAATCATTGTGGAATTTGTGGCCTATGTATCAAGGTTTTCAAGATCGGGATCCTACCCAAGATCGTTTGCGTTTTTGCAAGATCGAGATCGTATCGTAAGATCCTACTATAATGTCATTTTTTTAATAGTCTTTGTAATATTATACAAATCTACAAATTATTATATATCATAAACACAAAATTATATAAATATTCTATAGGAATGTTATCGTAAATTATAATTATGAAATGTTTAAAAAGATTAACTTGTTCTTTTTTAATATCTATGAAACACAACCCATAAATTCGTAGTTTTTTAGCTCGTGGTTCTATAAGATCTTAAGCATGCAAAGATCCTGCGTAGGATATGGATCGTTTTTGCTTTGCAGTATTATAAAATCGTAAGATTCTAAGATCAAGATCGAGATCTTAAGAACCATGCTATGTATACTCTATCCTTTCATCCTTCCGAAAAAGGGAGTTAAAATGGTGGACGGGCGGTGATGTGCACAGTGGTGCAAGTGATGGGGAAGGTGATGGTTAAGGTGGTTAAGTGGCGGTGAATAAGAAATTGGCGGGGAGTGTTATGTGTTTGTCAAAAAATGGAGGTAAAACTATATTATGAGAAAAGTTTCGTGTATAAACTTTTTTTTTAAAAGATCAAATAGGTAGAACTTAGTCATCTATTTTTTTCATTAAATTAAAAAACCTACATTCATCACTTAAAAAAATATATATATCTCGCAAATCGTTAATCGTTACGCGAAACTAATTATACTATCACGACGATTGGCG
>BQNB010165632.1:0-14198 GCA_026074375.1 Tanacetum coccineum | reverse complement strand
CATAGTCATTTGTATTTATACATCTTGGCTATCATCCTTTATAGGCTGCAAAGATCCATTCAGTTTGTAAGGACCCTCATAAAGCGTTATTTTTGGGATGATCATTATCTTTTTCGAACATGTGTGGATCAAATCATCCGTAGATGTGTATTTGGCCAAGAAGCTCTTGAAATTCTCAAAGCTTGCCATGAAGGACCCACCGGGGGCCATCACAACTCGGAAAGTATTTGATGCTGGCTTTTATTGGCCTACGATTTATAAGGATGCCTACGAATTGATCAAGTCTTGTGATGCATGTCAAAGACAAGGCAAAATCTCTTAACGTAATGAGATGCCTCAAAATGCAATCTAAGTTTGTGAAATTTTCGATGTTTGGGGTATCGATTTTATGGGACCATTTCCATCGTCTAGAGGTAATAAATATATTCTAGTAGCCGTTGACTATCTTTCCAAATGGGTTGAAGCGAAAGCGCT
The DNA here is from genome assembly GCA_026074375.1 of Tanacetum coccineum. Taxonomy (NCBI): domain Eukaryota; kingdom Viridiplantae; phylum Streptophyta; class Magnoliopsida; order Asterales; family Asteraceae; genus Tanacetum; species Tanacetum coccineum. Next base: position 13,724 of record BQNB010165632.1, on the reverse strand, counting down.
CCCCACCAACGATGCTAGAGTAGTTGTCAAGTTCTTAAAATCCCTTTTCTCCCGATTCGGTGCTCCGAGAGAAATCATAAGCGATCGTGGGACCCATTTTTGTAATGACAAATTTGATAAGGTTATGTCTAAATATGGTGTCACCCATCATCTTTCGACTCCTTACCACCCTCAAACGAGTGGTCAAGTTGAAGTCACGAATCGAGTCTCAAAGAAAGTAGAGAGGACGGTCGGAAGAAAATCGTGCGCATGGTCTGCGACACACTAGAGATGCATTAAGGGCTTTTAGAACCCTTACAAGACTCCAATTGGATGTACCTCCTACAAGTTTAGTCTATGGAAAAGCGCGTCAACTTACCAGTGTGAGCGTAGAACACAAAGCATATTGGGCTCTTCAAGCATGCCAACTTCGATTTTAAGACCGCGCGACATCAAAAGCTCCAACTCAAATGAACTAAGCGAGGCTTTCGTGATCAAGCTACTAGAATCGTTAATCTACAAGGAGAAGACAAAGAAGCTACAACGATTTCCAAGATAAAGAATCGAATCTTCAATGTGTGACAAGTCTGTGCTTTTCAACTCTCGATTAAAATTTTCTCACGGAAAGCTCAAGTCCGATGGTCCCGGACCTTCACATCACCGAAGTTTAATCCTTATGGCACTGCCAAATTGTCTCATGCCGATGGTTCTAATTTCAAAGTCAACACCACCGTTTAAAGCACTACTATGGAGGGGATACACCACCATGGTTAATTCCGGACCTCCAGACTTTCCCTAAGGACAACTAAATTCAGGGATCGAGTCGAGCTTGCGACTCGGTGATAAAAAACAAGCCGCTTCATGGGAGTTCACCCCATGCTTATCCTTTCTATTTCCTTTCTATTTTCTATTATCAAATGTGTTGTGTTGAGAGAGGCTTGTTCTCTTTCCGATTATTCGATGTTTGTTGCTTGTTTGTTGTGATTTTTGCAGGATTCTCCCAACAAATTCAATGAAGCCTCTCAGTGTCCCCGTTGATTTTTTCCCGTTCAACTCGAGCTTCTTACCTTTGTGTAGAAATAGATTGGGGAGATCCATATCCTTTCATCCATAACCGATGGATCATAAACGGCTTAGATTTACGTAGAGACCCAACTTTAAACATTGAGGACAATGTTTCGTTTTAGTTTGGGGAAGGGAATCTATCGATTTGATGTTGCTTGCTTATTGTTTTGTTCTCACGTACCCGTTTTCCCACAAAAATTTTAATTTTTTTTTTACAATAAATAAAAAAAATAAAATAAATAAATAAATAAATAAATAAATAATAATAATAAAATAAGTGTTAAGACAAAAATGTAGGTTTTCCGTTGGTAAGAATAAGAAGTAATTTTTGACCCGATCGTACGTGTAGAGTTCTAGCTTTCTCCCTTAACAATTAATGATGATAGTTTGTGCTAGTCTCATGTAGACTTTAAACATGCTAGACTTGAAATCGTTAGTAAATGAAAACTTGTGCTAATCTCAAGTAGATTTTAAATATGCCGAGTTGGATTTTATATAGGCTAAGTATTTGCAAATTTCTTTTGTGAAGAATAAGAGATGATAGTGTTGTTTACGAATTAGGATGCTAAACAAAGTTTATTTGGAAAACTTAAAGGCTTATAAGAATAACTTGTGATTTTTCTTCCCAGGAGCTCTTAAAATGATTAATTATACGTGTTCTCTTTAATTTTTGCAAATTAGAGTTTTACTCTTAAAAGTCTAATCAACATATTCAGAGAAAAAGCTTTATCAATGATGAGTCAAACATCATTGGTAAATAAGAATTTTAGTTCGAGTTTATACTTTGGTTTTCTAAATACGAAATTTTTACTATTTGCAAAAATATGGTATTAAGAATAGTTGTCAAAAAAAAAATCTATAAAAATCAATGTAGTGAATAAAAAGGATGCAAGTTATAAATCCTTAAGTGTTAATAATTAATATACAAACTCCATCGCAATAAAGTACATGGGCATTTGTCGGTTCGCTCCCGATGTGACATCGAAAGAAAGGGTGGAGGATGTATATTTAGGGTTGGTTTCATAATAAGTACGCGAGCTCTTGTCGGAGGCGAGGCCGATGTGTCGTTGAAAGTAAAGTTGATACCAATTCCTAGCACCATAAAGAAAAATAGTAAATAATTAGGTTGCAATTTAGTAAATAAATAGTAAAAGTTGCATTTTCTTAAAAAACAAGTTTCTTCTTGAGCTAAGGTTTGCAAAAATCTACAAGGCTTTTTCATCGGAAGTTCATACGGTCTCGATTATTATTCTCCGGATGGGGTGTCAAAAGCCTTAGCACTTACCCGATGACGGTGGGATGCTAGAGAAGAAAGTCATTCATGGGACAAGTGAACCAACGATGTCTTAGCTAAGGAGGTTTTTGTTTGCTTTGAGTTGTGATCTTACTAAGTGATTAACATATTAGCCCAAAAGGCCCATGTGTAAAGCTTGGTCGGATTTCAACTATCTAAATATGTGGATTTAATGGTTTAAATTAATTTGAGCACACACACTTAAATATATGATTTATGTCGGGAAGAGAAATTCACAAGTTGTAATTATAAGTAGTCTTAGCATCTTAGCTCGTACTTAACGATGATCTTATTTTTAAGCTTAGCATGGGAAAAGTGAAAAATCAGGAATGATGAAGTTATCTTTTAAACACTTAATTGTGCTTTTTGTTCTATGATCCTTAAAGTTACCAATGAGGTAATGAAAACAATACATTATGTCAACACAAATAAGTTGTAGTTAAGAATATATCAAGAAAATCATAAAAAGAGAAAAAGTTTTGAAAATGGAAATTCGGGTGTTTTATAACTTATGATCTCTTAGCTCTCTCAACAAAAATCTTTGCTACTTTTCAAAGGTTTAGTTTGGGGAAGTTTCGAGATATTTGGTTAAAAGGCATGTAATATTGCGTGAGGACACGCAATCGTTTAGTTTGGGGAATTTTGGTAAGTGTAAAATACACATATCAGTTTGTACTTAAAATAGCCCAATTAAACTCAAAACAGACCAAAAATGGTAAAAATATGCTTGTATTTGTGTTTTATGTGTGCAGGTACGGATATATCAAAAATCACAAGAAACCCGTCAAGAACGGGCAAACACGGACACGAGAACGGAAGAGTGCACAAAAGCCGGAAGCAAAGCCAAGAAAAAGTCAACCCTCAGTCAAACAATGGTCAAACAAAGTCAACTACTAAAAGACAAAATCACCATTTAAGTCCCTTAACTTTTCAAAAGTTACACCCAAGTTTCAAAAAGTTACCATATTGGTCCCTAACTCTTATTGGTGGGCCCTTAAACCCAAAAAACATACCTGGAAACCTTAAACCAAAAACCAAGTTCCAACCCAACAACAAAAGCCAAACCCAAAGCCCACATTTGCCCTTTTATAAAACCATAGGGAACCTTAAGTTGCCATTTTAAAAAGTTTGTTTTACATTACAAACCCTTTAAAATAATCAAAGATAGGTCTGAATTTGCAATTACCTAAAGTTTAAAAAACGTTTTAAAACCCCGTTTCCAGTTTATAAAAAGGGCGCCAAGGGTGTGTTACTATTCATCGTCTTCTCCAAAAGTTACCCATGGTCAAACGATAAGGCAAATCAAAATTGAAGGGTACGGAAGACAATTCAAGGGCTCACTTACATAATGGCAGGGTTAATTAAGTCATCTCAAGGCATCTCATTGGCTCATTTTGCTAAAGAAGCACACGTGTATGTAGAGAAAGCACAAAAGAAGAGGGGTTTTCATAACTTTAAAGCACTCACTAAACTAGCACAAGCTGTCACAATAAAGGGAATAACAGCTTGGTAATCCGTTTGCACTTCTTACAAGGCTCATATTTAAGATCTAATTATTGGTAGAGTGGTACGGCAAAGATTTAAAGGGACGTTGGGAATGCCATCGAGGGGGGACACCTAGAAGGTTCTCTTACAAGGCTATAAATACCCACGAAGGGGGACCTCGTCACACACATAGCACTTTATTACATGTAAATTTTCTTTTAAGTAATTTTAGCTTATGAAGTTTTTAGTTACGCAACAATGTCATTATCTCAAATTAAAAAACTAGTAAACACAGCTAATCCACCATCCACCCCCATTCCAATATTATCAACACTCCCCTTGTTTTCAATTATCACAACTCATTTCCCTCAAGCTTTAAATTACTCCTACTATAAATCTCAAATAAGGCTCTCTAAAGATCTATCAGTCTATCAGCTCATAAGAGAGTTTAATTCAGTCTAATATCTACATAGCCTTAAAAAACAACCTAATTACCTTAGCATATGGATTTTGGACTTTTGGAAGGGGATTCAAAAATGGAAGGAATCCCATGAACTAATACTAGCTTATCCATTTGGATAAGCTAGAGCTTGTAGCTGTTCTATTAAGCTTCTGTTAAGCAAAGCCATTGAAATGTTTTTTTTATATTCCCTTTAAATTTAAGTTTATAAGCTTAAATATTTGCTTAATAGTATATATTATTTTTAATAAGCTTAAGCATACGACCTACTATGCTTATAATGCTAATTCCCTTATTCTAGCGTTATTAAGATATGATTTATTATCTGTTTTTTCATAAATCTTAGAGTTCTCATTTCTGTCATAAAAAGCTTAAAAAAAACCTAAAAATTAGTTAGCATAGTCATAAATCTTTGATTCTAGCCTAAGTGATTGATAGATCATGTTTATTAAGGTTGTTTTTTAAGGTGTTAGTGATCAGTATTAAAAGGTTAGGGTGTAATAGATTTCAAATTTCTTAAGCCTTAGTGATATATTCATATCTAAAGGTGGAGGTTTGGATTAAGCTTTTTGACATCTATGTAAAAGTCAAATGCAGTTAATAATTTTTTCTTTATTGGATAGTTTATGATTGTCCATACAAGTTAACCTTCTAAATACGCTACGCTATACCTTGTGTTCAACTATACAGCTCTCAACCATGCAAATCACACATCTACCATCCTAAATCCCAAATATCCCCACTTATTTCAAAAACCTAAAAATCAAACCCCAATGATCCCCAAAGAACCCGCCACCAATCTCTACAAATAGAAAATCAAATATTAACCCGCCCCCCGACCCCACGGCTGATAGCTTACCAGTTTAATAAACCCAAAGTTCCTGCACCCTAGCCCGCCAAGATATATATTATGTCAAAATCCCCAAAAAGCACACGCCGACGACCCAACTAACCCCAGTACTATTTTTACTATATAGATTTTGTTAGCTATAAAATTATGTTTTACTATTTGCTTATTTTCAGCTTATATCAGCTTAGTACGGATAATTAGTTAGTTATGAACTTAATTTGTTAGTATCTTAGCTTAATATAGCTTATTTGCTTTCATAAAATTTCTAAAAAGCCAAAAACAGTAGTATTAGAACTTAGCATTTCATTTTAGAATTTTAAGTTGAAGTACCTGATTTCTTTGTTTAAATTTATAGCTTATTAGTTGTTTGTTAAGCTCTCATAAGCTTAGCTTAAGTCTTAGCTTATTTTGCATTTGAGCTTAGCTCAATTTTGTTATTTAATTTAGAACCTGAGTTTGCCAATTTATTGATCAATTCAAGATAGCTTTTAGTTTCATAGGTTAAGTAGCTTATTAGTTTTTAAGATAGTACCATCATTAGCTATCTCAGAACAAACTTTGGTTTTAAAAACGAGCTTATATTTAAAGCTTGTGCAAGCTTTAAAGTGTCAACAAAAGCTTTTTAAAGCTCAAACCTTTAGTTTCTGAAACAACAGCTTCAATAAGCGTTTTTTAAGCTTATTAGATAAGCATAAGCTTATTGTTGTCTTTATTAAAGTTGCCTTAGATTAGCATAATTTAACACTTTGTGTTTACAGTTTTGCAAAATCAAAAAAAAAATATAAAAAAAGGCAAAAAGGGGTGTCCTGCCAACTCGAACCCAATACCTCTTACACACAAACACACACTACTTACCACCGATGCTTTCATTACTCATCCATTAGCCTTTCACCCTCATTTAATACTTCATAGTCCATTCTTCTTTTAAAGCCCTATATAATAAGCCGTAGCTTAAAATAAGCCGCTTTTCCACAGCTTATATTATAGAAGCTGATTGTTTCTTTTAATTTCTAGTAAACTTTGTCACATTTTAGATTGTTACTCTGAATATTTCGTAATTTTCCATTAATTAGTTTATTTTTAAAATAGTTTTTCAAGTTAAAATCTTAGAAAATACATAAAAAATAGGAAAAAGTTTCAGAAAATTAAAAAAAAATAGTTTTTAGTTTTATAAAAATTACTTTTAGGTTTACAATCAGTAAAATCATTTTTACATCTTTTAGATTTTAATTTTCATTTTTGAGCCTTTAATTTTAAGGTTAAAAATAGGATTTTAATTTTAACAATAGTTAAAAAATATTTTTTCTAATTTTTTATGTTACTTTAGACATTCTAATTTAAAATAATTTTTTCTAAATTTTTAGTACTTAATTTGCTATTTTTTAGGATTTAATTAGATTAAATTAGTTTTAAATTCATAATAAATTAAAAAATAATAAAAAAAATGTTTTTCTTTTTCTTAAAATTTTCTTTTGTCCTAATTTAGGTTTAGAAATTTAGTTTGAATTTTTAGGAGTTAAATTTAGTATAGCTGCCTTATTTTGTCCGCGATTTATTTGTTTCCCGTAAATTGTTAAGTGTTTTAATTGTTTAAATTGATTGGTTTTTAATTATGCTTTTAATTAGTATTTTTTTTTTTTTTTTTTTTTTTTTTTTTTTTTTTTTTTTTTTTTTTTTTTTTTTTTTTTTTCTTTTTTTTTTTATTTTTTTTTTTTTTTTTTATTTTTTTTTTTTTTTTTTTTTTTTTTTTTTTTTTTTTTTTTTTTTTTTTTTTTTTTTTTTTTTTTTTTTTTTTTTTTTTTTTTTTTTTTTTTTTTTTTTTTTTTTTTTTTTTTTTTTTTTTTTTTTTTTTATTTTTTTTTTTTTTTTTTTTTTTTTTTTTTTTATTTTTTTTTTTTTTTTTTTTTTTTTTTTTTTTGTTTTTTTTTTTTTTTTTTTTTTTTTTATTTTTTTTTTTTTTTTTTTTTTTTTTTTTTTTTTTTTTTTTTATTTTTTTTTTTTTATTTTTTTTTTTTTTTTTTTTTTTTTTTTTGTTTTTTTTTTTGTTTTTTTTTTTTTTTTTGTTTTTTTTTTTTTTTTTTGTTTTTTTATTTTTTTTTTTTTTTTTTATTTTTTTTTTTTTTTTTTTATTATAGAAAACCAATCAATCTTCGACCCAATCAATCAATTATCCAATATCAAACGAGGTTTCAATTTCTCAAATCGTTGGGAAAACGACCTGGGAAATTATACTTTCCGGAAAACATACGTCTATTATATATTATATATATCTTTTAGAGTGAGCTTTTCTTAAGGGAAACTTAAGGAAAGTTCTAATTGCACTTATGGAATATTTTTTAATAATTATATATTTTTGCGTAATAAAATCATAAATCCACTAGTCGGCTCATTATGTTTTTTCTTTCATATATCTCATATGTTGACAACAATATTGGAAATAATATTTCACCTAAGCTAGATTGTTAAACCTTAGTTTGAAATAATAATTCCATCGAGAGATAATATGGAAATAAAACATACAACCTATGGAACAAATTTTGCTAGGATAAACATACGCGATAATAAGTCTAACACAACAGACACATCATGATGAGCCAGACTCAAGTTCTAACTCACCTATGAGTTAAACACATGTTTGAAACGTTTGGTTCAGCAAAAGGTTTATAATGTATGTCATGAATGTATTAGACTGATTTGTACACTAGCATGCATGCAAGATGAACCTAAAACCATAATATCTAAGTGAAAGTCATTAGACTACTATAAAAAAACATTTTAAAGGCCTGCAAAGGACTAAAGACATGTTCATAGTTTACGGATTTTAATAAGGAGATTAGTGTTAATTTTATACACTAATGTTTTTTTTACTGAGATGATTCTTAAATCCAGTCATAGCCAGATTTTCAACCATACATGATAATACTGCTGACTGGACATGCTTGATTGAAAGCATTGTTGCACCATTCATTAATGAATAAGAATACTTCATAGTTTGGGAAACTGTTAAGAAGACTGTCTCATATAGGTGGTTTTGCTTGCTTCAAACAACCTATGTAATTTGTTATGGCGATGCTATTGTAATTATATTAGCACTTAAATGCACATATACAAAATGACAATCATCGTATTATTCAAAACCTTCACTGCATTGTAGTTTGAAATAAGTATTCCTCAAAGGGTCACTCAGATGACAACTATTTTGGTACATATTAAGTCAATGACCTTGTACCAAACATGAGTTTATCAACTAGGAACATTGAACTTCAACCTGTTAATATCTCATGTATATCTTATTTTAGTATTTGGATTAATAAGAACGTTAAGCAATTGTAGTAAACAATGAATGAGATACCTGGTTGAGCATCTTCATTTATACAATTGTATTCTATAATACAAGTGTTAAATCCATGAATAAATTATTTGATCAAAAACGACCATTTTGTTAGTTGATGTATACGGTAGTATCAATTGAAATAATGGCAAATGTGAGTTTTTGGTCACATTCATATGTATGAATATTAATGGATGATACCTGCCAAACTCATATGTATTCATTGGATGAAAATTGGACTAACCCACCATGAGTATACACTACATGATCGTGTCAATTAGTGAATCCTCGCAAGAGTTATTGTCTCTCATGCCTCAGACTTGAGATGCAAGTAGTTTATGTGTGTTGGAATGTCAATCTTAGATATTGGTCAACGTTGACCTGATTGAAGCACTATAATGGCCATTTTCTAAGGAGATATGAAACACAAAATGGGGCACGTGCAGATCAAAATAAGAATTTGATTCTCACATGTTAGGGATTACGATACTACTGGCCCCTCGATGATTTAAACAGATGTATGTGTGGCACAGCACCCAAATATAATTAAGATGAAACTTGATTGATTTGGTAAATCTAAGTTCATGACTATATCGAGTAAACAACATGTTAAACATTAGAATGACTAATGATCATTCAGATGTTCAACATAGTATCTATAACAAAAGGATGATTGATACCTAAACCATTTTAAATGAGATGTTTAAGAAACTATCCTCATATGTCTCTAGGGGCATTGGCGTGTTGCCTGACGCTAACCTTTGCTTGTATAATTACTTGATTATTATGACGTGCGCAAGTGGGAGCTGTTGGAGTATGCTCGTGTCATAATAACTAATTATATGGCTAGACACATGTGAGCCTATGGGGTCACACACATATACACTTTGGGGGGGGGGTGGTGTTTTGAGGTACAATTTATATATCGTGTTTATTGTATTTACGGTATATAAATAACCAACGTAACTCTGGATCAATATAGGGCCTCTAATAAATAAGTAATGGACTTAGTTTATTGGACTTGGAAAACAAATGGCAAGCCCATTTGGACCTTTAGAGGGGCCGGCCACTTATGGCTTATGAAAGGGATAAGATTGTTTTTTTATTTAGTTAAATTTATATATGGAAGATCTCCTAATTGTGATCTCCTAAAATGTGAATAGATTACAATTTCTAGAAGATCCCTCTCCCCCTCTCCCTATAAAAACACACAGTACATACACTCTTTGATAGGGTTTTATGTGTTCTTGTTTTCTATCACTTTGTACCTAGTTTATTCAAGGTGAATTCCATAGTTATGGGGTTAAGACTAGCATCAATTGGTATACAAGGAAGTGTAGTGTGGATACATCATAGAGGTGATCTCCATTGATCACTTGGTTTCATTTTGTGTTTCGTGTTACGGGTGAAGGTCACCGGTTGATTCTATCGATCACGCTACAAAGGTATTACTTTTCTTGTTTTTCTTTGATTGATCATATGACTCTATGGGTCTGATAAGTGTAGAATACACATATCTATTTATGCTTAAAAAGACCCAAATAAACCCAAAACGGATCAAAAATGGCAAAAATGTGCTTGTATCTGAGTTCTATGTGTGCAGGTATGGATATGTCAAATATTGCAAGAAATCAGTCAAAAACGAACACAAGAACGGATGGATGATCAAGAAGCTAAAGAAATCAAAGCCAAAGCCAGAGAGATCATGCCTCAGCCTTCTACAGTCAATTGCAAGAAACCACAGTCAAAACCAAAGCCCATCTCTATTGCTTATTAACTCCAGGGGCTGAATTTGCAATTTATAAAAGTTAATTATAACTTTAAAATTGTCTTAAGAAAACACAAGGGTCGAATTTGCGAATATCTCAAAGTTATAGAAAAAGCGCGGGTCAAAACCCGGGTCAAACTACCCGTGACCCACCTTTTCAACCAATAAGAAGAAGAGCCCTAACCCAATTACCCACAAATAACCCATGCCCTAACCCGACCAACCCGTATTGTTAATAAACCTTTTACAGTTACTGTGCATCACTTTTTCCCCAAATTCGATTTACCTCACTCACACACACAAGAACACACACGAACACACCCATGAACCCTAGTTTCTTAACCTCACCCACACACTAATTAACCTTAGGGTTAATGTCCCCCTCACACTCCTTAACCCACCCATCACTATCAATTAAACCCTTACCCCAATCCACCCTGGCAAAATGGAAAGAATTGATTGGTGATGTGACGTGTGTGAGTGTACACACTCACATATCTAGCACATCAAGCCACATCATCGATCCGGGTTTATACACAATCTAATCCTACGGCTTACAAGGAGAGAGAAGAGTTGGATGGCCAAGATGAAGAAAAGAAGGATCTAGAGAAGATGGGATTAGCTCAAGCTTGGGGGTATAAAACCCCCCTCATTCCAGCACAAAAGGGGTGGTAGCTAGTTATTAATTTTTCAGTTTTATTATAGTAGTTTAATTGTTTTCAATTCAATATTGAGTAATTTTTGTAATTTCAATTTCATTCGTATTGTAAACTTTATTTCAGTATTTTTAATAAAAGTAATATTTCACACTAATTCGTATTCTTCACTTAAATTCTGTCGAAGAGTTTTTTTTATTGTTGAAATTGATCAAGACATTGATACTTATTGGAACTGGATGGTTGAGTGTTCAATGGGGTTTTTAGAGCTATTGGATAGCACATAGGTTAGTTAGGATTGTTATTGATTTAGGGCTTATGTGGATTAAGCCATAAGCCCACAATAAGCTGGTTACTTTCCTGTTCTTGCTGGAAAGAAATAAGGTACTACTTTATTCCTATTTTTATAATTTGTTTAGTAGTTTAAGTTGAGAAATAATAAGCTGCTGTTAATCTGTCTAGTTGAATTTTAAATAAGTGTTTGGATTTGCTTATTTGAATAAGCTTATTTTATTGAGTAGATTAAAATTCTGTCAAGTGCCTTTATTTTGCTTTGTTCATGAAGTTTAAGAGGTAGATTATTGAGTTTTACTAGAGTTTTATAAGCTGATAACTTAACCGAGCTTATTACAAATAAGTTAGAGAGATTAAGGTTAATAAAGTATGTTCTTAAAAATCTAGTTAAAAAGCCTGTTTTTGATTAAAAAAGGATGCTGGTTGTTAATTGCTAGTTGCTTCAGGGGCCTGTTTTGTCCATTTTTATAGTTTTTGTTAGTTTAAAGTTTACTCAGTTAGTCCTTGTTGGTTACTCTGTTAGTCCTTTTAATTTTTCATAGTTAGTCCTTTGTTAGTTAATAGTTAATTCTAGTTAGTCCCAAGTCTAGGGACTATTTCTGTCATTAGGTCAAACTTTGTGTTTTTTATATAAACTTTAATATTCACCCGCCTACCCTTATCTTTCTATTTAGTCACTTTTGGCCCATGTGTTTGTTTAGTTTTAGTTTAAGTTTTATAAAAGTAGTTTTTTTTTATAAAATATAAATTAGGTTTTTAGTTTAATTAGTTAAATTAGTTTTTTAAAATAAATAGTTTAAAATAGGGCTTTTAATAAAATTAATTTCCTGCCATTTATTTCTCTTATAAAAAGATTTTTATAAAATTTTTAGTTTAAGTTTTATATTTTTTAAAAATTAGTTATTATTTTAAAATCCTTATCTTTATTTTTAATCATTTAATTTTTAAATCTTTAATTTTTAATTTTTAACTTTAATTTTAAGTAGTAAAAATAGTTAAAAATGTTTTTCTCGTATTTTTAAGTAATTTAGGATTAAACTAGCTTAAAAAGTATTTTTCTTAATTTTTATCAATTGAATTTCTATTTTTAGGATTTAATTTAGATTAATTAGTATTTAATTCATATAAAATCCAAAAAGCCTTTAAAAAATATTTTTAATTTTCCTAAAATTTTCTTTAGCATTAATTTAGGTTTAGGAATCTAGTTTACATTTTTAAGTTTTAAATTGCATTTGTTTTATTTAATGTCGCGTTTAATTTGTTTCCGTATTTAGTTTAATCATCTTAATTGCTTGTGTTTTTAATCTTAGTAGTTTAATTAAATCAAAAAAAATATCTCTTTCATATTCAAATCAGGATCCAAACTTAAACGAGGTTTCCATTGCACGAGTCGTTGGGGAAACGACCCGGGTGATCATACTTGCCCGGTTTAATATACGTATTATATTATATATATCTTTGTGAGTGGAATTGTCCAAGGGATACTTGGAGATTTCCTTAATTTCTCTATAAGTATATTATTTTTTACGTGTGTATAAAACTACAATCAAGCCCTTCGCCAACTTATGATGGAGATAGTTTCTAACCCCCTGTCTTCTCAGACTTAGGTGGGTGAAACTAGTACTTCTGCGGCTCCTCTCTCTGTCGAGGACTTTGATGAATAGGATACGGACGAGGCTATAGGGAGCGTAGTTTTTATCCCTAAGTTTGAAGCCTGCCGCTTTTAGATTGTATCATGACCGCATGTGGTCTATTGTAATAGTTTTTGTGTAGAACTTATTATGATGTTTTGTATACCGCGGCCGTGTGTGGCTATTTCTGCGGCTTCTTTTGTAATATGAATGCTAGTTTAACATGTTCATGTATTTTGCTATCTTTTATTTATTACTGGTGTACGTTCGTAATAGATAGTCTTGTTAATATTTGTGGGTTATTCTCCCGGTGCCGGGTTTGCAGTACCTCTTACGCACCTAAGCTAATTTTGAGGTTGCTCAACCTTTATTATACGGGATAATATATTTTCGAAGCGTGGCCCCTTGCGTGCGCGTCTTAACAATCAATATAACTTTGCAAAGTAAAAAAGAAAAAATAATGTAGGATTTAAAACACATAAGGGTAGCTAATCCCCACTTTTCATTTAAAATTTAATACATTACAAGATAAAGATAAATTGAGATATTGCCCTCCGGAGCATCATATGTGCCGGGCGGGTCCTTACATTTCGTGTATATAACACTTCTTAAGATTACAAATGTTCAATGTCCGAGGGAGTTCATTTCCTTTGCGATCTTTATGTTTGTATGCTCCTTTTCCAAGCGATTCTACAACTTCGTACGGTCCTTCCCATTTGGGTCCAAGTTTTCCTCCATCCCTGGCGTGACTTACGTTGTTGTTGCGGTAGACCGTGTTGCCTGGCTTGAAACTTGTGCCACGGACCCTGGAGTTGTAATACTTTTCCATTTTGCTTCTTGAATTGCTGCTTGTTCCCTTTTTTCCTCTATGAGGTCCAGGTTTATTTCCAAGGCTTTATCGTTCTTTGTCG
>BQNB010165628.1:0-14198 GCA_026074375.1 Tanacetum coccineum | reverse complement strand
AATAGTTTATACTGCTCCTAGCTTCATTGATTTGTTTTTGTTTTTACTAATATATATTTTGTAATTTATTATATTATATATATATATAGTTTAATCAATTAACCTGTCAAGTACACCTTTTTAAAATAGTATTTGTGGTTAGTGACTTTCCGTCGGCTAGCTCCACATTATAATTAGTATCTAGGGTTGTAGGAGGGATGTCTATATATTTACTGAAAGCATAAGACACAAAGCTTCTATCCGCACCAGTGTCAAATAGTACTGAAGCATAGACATTATTAATCAGGAACGTACCATTCACTACGTTGTTATCTTTCACCGCAGCTTCAGCACATAGGCTGTATACTCTGCCAGGTGCTCTGCGTCCTCCTTGAGCACTGGTTGATGCTTGGTTATTTCCCTTAGGGTTCCCTTGATTCTGCCTCTGATTGTTCTGGGGATTTTGCGGGTTGCCTCGAATTTGATTTCCACCGCCTTGATTCCCATTGTTCGGACACTTGTTCTTGTAGTGTCCTTTTTCACCACATCCGAAACAAGTGACATCGCTTCCCTGTCCTCCTTGGCTTCCTGGTCCTCTTTGGTTTGCGGGACGAGGTGGAGCTCGGCAGTCTTTGGCCTTATGTCCTGCCTTTCCACAGTTGTAACAAGCAGGAGGGCATGCGTCAATGTGGTGTCGTCCACACTTTCCGCAGTGAGGTAACTTGCCAGCATAAGAACCTTGCCCGGCTGTAAACACCCTTGCTGTCTCTAGGCGTTTGTTCGGGTTGAGGTTGCTAGTGTTGTTGGTGTTGTTGGGGTTGTGGGTGTAATGGTTTTTGTTCCATTTCCGCTTATCACCCGAGTTTTCTCCAAACTCTTGAACCACTTGGTACATCAAACCTTGAGACATTTCAATTGCTTCATGCAAGTCTACTGGTTTGGACGAGGTTACGTTACCCTTGATGTTCAAAGGTAGACCTTCGATGTAACGTTCCAACAACCGGTCGGCGTTGGGTACCATTTTAGGGCATAAGAGGATGAGTTCTTGGAAACGTTGATTGTAGGCGATAAGGTTTGTGCCTTTCACTTTTAAATTCCACAGTTCGTTTTCCATTTGTTTGACTTCATTGCGGGGGCAGTACTTTCGGATGAACATAGCCTTGAAATCACTCCAAGGTGTTGCATGAGCGGTATCGAGAGTAACAGAACGAACATACACGTTCCACCAAGTTAAAGCACCATCTAGCAGTGTGCTAGAAGCAAATTTGACTCTGTCACCTTCTGCAACGTTGCTAATCCCAAATTGAGATTCTAGTTTCTCAAACCATCGGGTTAAGCCTACAGCACTTTCAGTACCACGGAAGTTTTCATGCATGACTGCACGGAATTCCTTGTAGTTGCATGCCTTATTCTGGGCAGAGTTGGATCCTAGGTTGTTCTCTTCTTGAGTGCTTGCAGCATGAGTCACAGCGGCAGCTGCGAGTGCTTCAGCTACTCTTGTGGCAATGAGCTGGTTGAGCATCTGAGTGTCAATGCCACTATTGATATCCATATTGTTTTGGTTGGTCGAACGGTTGACTGGAGGGTTCCGGTTGACAGTTGGGCGTCGTCCGGGTGCCATTTTCTATAAGAGGGACAATGAAATGACGATTATGACATGCACGAAAATTATACGTGTAAAGATATTACTGCAAATGGCATGTTTCTTGAAATCAATACTGTTATTACTCGCAAACACGATGTTTATTTCAAAAAGTACGAGGATACAAGAGTTCACTAGCCGTGACAAACCCATAGCTTAGTGGTTATACAAAAGACAGAAATAAAACTAGTTGTTGGTACGGTAGATTTGCTGGACCACTTCCTCGAGTGCCTCCTTCCTCTTCTGTCGTGCTTCCTCCTGAGCATTACTAGCACGATCCTCCGCATCCTCACACATTTGTCGAAGTTGAGCAATCAGTTCGTCCACAGATAGCGCTTCCAACGAGCATTCCTCAACTCGGGGCTTTACATCCCACAGTGTCATGAAGGCTTCTAACTCCTCTAAACAGGAATTTGGGTAACGGTCCATGTCCTCGAGAATGGTATGCAACTGTCCTCTAAGGCGCGTCGTGCATACGGTCAAGGCTGTCTCAAGAACAGGCACCGAATTCTGACCAGTTTCTATCCCGTAGACAGTTAGAGCTTCTTCTCTCTGGGTGGGGTCCGTTTCAGCAATCATCCGCTGGTAAGCAGCCATCGTGAATGGGGATGAAGGTGAGGGTGGTGGAGTAACAGGATCAAGTTGATAATCATCAAGGTTAATAGCAGAAATTCTGGCACGTTCAGCAAGATTTGGCTCAATAGGTGGAATAGATATACGAGCGGTACGTCTGATAGTTGGGGAGAATGGTGATACAGACGGCAAAATAAGTAATCCTAGAGTAGGACGTCTCCTGTGATACACCTGAGGGAGTGTGTCAGGGAGTCTGGGAGGTACCAGTGTAGTGTTATCGGTGTGTCTCAATTCATCCGAGTTCGACATGTTGCTGAGACAAGAAAATATGAAATAAGGATATAGGTATATTTCAAAATACGCGTAGTTAAGCCTGTTTAATGCACATGTAACCCATATTAAGTATATGTATATGTTTAATACACATGTAACCCATATTAAGTATATGTACCTCATATGTATGTCTATTTCACATGTACCCCATTTTAATATATGTACTCCTTTGATTGTCGATTCCTATGTACCCCATTTTGAGAAATCAGCAATGACAGACAATAGAAGCATAATAAGCACGTTAAGCAGATAAGTAGTTATAGTCTAGTGCTACCTAATGCAACCTAGTTCTCTATAACTCAGAGCTCTGATACCAATCTGTCACACCCCTAAAATATCAGAGTATAATGGCAGCCGAGGGCGTGTGACTTCATGATTATCATACTTCTAAGCAATACAGAACGACCTCTATATGAGACGTTTTAAGAAAATTGATCACTTGAATTAGGAAATAATAAATTGTTTAAACATTCAGCGGAAGCATAAAATAGACAATACAACATTGTTTTAAATAGTACAAGTGATCTTCAGATAACAGGAAAATAACTGCAATGCATGAGACTTCATATAGCATCTTCGTTCTTAATACCTGAGAAAACATTGCTAAAGTGTCAACATAAAGTTGGTGAGTTCATAGGTTTGTTTAAGCAGAAAATGTAGTGTTTATGAATCACAAGATTTCACCCGCATATGACAATATAACAGATACAAAGTCATATAAATTGCATTACTATTGTCTAAGCTCATGACACCGAAGCGTTAACATATACCAACAATAAATGAATGCCCTTGCAGGTGTCTAACCCGGGACACCCGTAATCTGACTCAAATGAAACTGTGTTTGCTTGACTAATGTCAGTCCAAGACAAACAGGGATTGTCAATCCCGATAGATCTATCCATAACATTCGCGCTCACAAAGATTGACGGTTCATGATAAATCGGGCAAATATAGCAACTTGGGTTAAATCGGGACTTAGACCAATCAGTAATGAGTAATTGTACTTGTATTCACACGTTTGAATATAAGCATTGTTTTCTCACCCAAAAGATGATTTAAAACTATTGTGTAGGCTATGAAAACTCACCTTGTCGGTAAATGTCTGAGATTGGTAATGGATAGGTACTCAAATATTACTCAGTCAAACAGTAAGTATTTACAAAAATTCTGAGTTCATTTCTAAGGAATTAATATATGAAATGATTTATGCAAATGGTCAAAAGGCATGGTCGTTTATGAGTTAACGTTTCACGTTTTCAAAGTGTTGATCAAACCGTTGGCTCTAGGGATGCTACACGAATACGCACATATAAGTATTTATACTTAATTTGATAAAATTATGTGCTGTAACTTGTAATCACATGGTCACAGAGTTAAAATAAGACAATTTATGTTTTTTTTTAAAATATAACTATTATTTACCAATTATTTGGTTTACATATATATGTTTATCTTGCTCTTTTACCTACTCTAGTCGTCACTTAAGTCTCATCTTGCAGTTCTTGTGAGAACGTCTAATTAACTTTGTAAACTTATTTACTTATATTTAATATTATTACGATCCATTGTTTTACAATTTTAAATATATGGCTTTTAGAATCATAATTTAAATCAAATAAGTTGAAAATTTTTTTGTGTTAACTAAAATTTATGAGCCGGGATAAACTCGTTTACCTGTTTAAAAGTTCGGTTCCATTGTTAATAACTCTAAACCATCGAGAAAATATCGTTTCTAACTTATACTCATTAACAGGCTACCAACCCAATTGGAGCTCGAACCGAGAGTTCGATAGCTACGCATGTAATATTATCTATATTAGCATAATTTACAATTTTATGTAGCATGAATATATTTATGTCAACTTGCTATAAAAAAATGTATCTTTTATATCTTACATACTTCTCATCTCCGTGACTAATATAAATGATTATGTTCTTCCAACCTTTCCTTGTCCTTTTTTTTTTGCTGCTTAACCAGACGCTAAAACTGTGAGTTTTTTAACTCAATGTTTTTGTTTCCTTCTCCTTCGCAACAAGACCCACATGCATATATTATCTTTTCCATCTATTTTGCATGTTTACATCTTGTATAGTTAGCATCGAGAAGGTCTCCTATTTCAAGTGACAAGGGCGATCTTTTTACCCTTTGCAAGACGCATGGCTGCAACAGCAGTAGCACTTGCCATGGCTCGTGCGATTCGATACAAGTTGGTGTCGAGTGGGTGCGACGCCTTGGTACGAAACAACAAGCATGGGTTGCTTGGGTTCCTTTGAGGTTATGACGTCCCATTAAAGAGCTAACGACTCGCGGGGGTTCGCCATATGTCGCATAGGTTAGCCTAGTTAATATGTCACGTAACGAACCACAAGGACGAGGCTTTCGTCCCTCGTGGGCCATAGTTTTGGCTAGGACAACACCCTTTCCAGGCTCATTTGCATGCAACATAAGTTGGGCCTCGTGATGCAAAACTGTGCCACAAGGTAATCGGGTGGTTCTTGCTGTGTACCACGAGCAAGTCGTAGAAAAACCCTACTTTATACTCGTCCCCTAAGTGACGACACGAGAATGTCGATGTTCGGGTTTAGAGTTATTGCGAAATTTTCCTTTGGTTAAGTTTATTTGTTTTCTACGCATGATACGTTGTTTACAAAAATCTAATTACTTCGTTATTCTATGCTTGTTACGACAAAACCTTTTCAATGCGTGCTTATTAAACGGACCTTGCATGGTAAATGACATAGCATAAAAATTGCTAAACTAAAAAAAGACTTACGAATGTCCAAGTGTTTACTAGACGACGAGAGGTGGTGGAGATGAGGAGTTCGGACCAAAGCCTTAGTTACTATTCTTCAAACCCGACGATTACTAGCCCTTAAAAGCGAAAACCTAACTCCTACCGATTTGTTCAGTTCTTGTTTTCAAGTTTTAGTGTGATAAAGATTGTTTTTGATGGTTCCTTATTTATACTTGAACTATACGTCGCTTCTTGGAAGCTTTCAATTTTGCATGAGAGTTAGAATTATTTTCATTTACTATTTGATGTATGTTACTATTTGTCATGATTGTTGCTTTTTAATACTATTAGGGAATAGAATATTGATGAATGAGATTGATCAAGACGTAGCTTTTGAATAATTTCGAAGGTGTAAGGTCAGTAGTTGTCAGAAAACATAATGTTGGTGTTAGCTGTTTATTTTTGAATTTCCTTTTCACTGATTGACTTGGATAAACACATTTGTATATTTGAGTTTGAGTAGTGAAACGTCATGGTACATTTAGTTTTTCAGGAATATTTAAATTATTGTCAATTTATAGTTTTATTTATTGAAATATGGTCGGGTTCTACAAAATAAAATAGTGTCGTGCGACCTTGTTTCGGCACGGCGGGTTAAAATAAAAAATAAAATATGATTTTTTATTGTTACGCGTTTTCTCTAAATACCCTTTTAGAGCCGAAGAGCAAAAAATACGATGATTTATATTGCGCGTTATTAAAACTTACAATAGCGTTAAAAATATTGCTAATTAGCTTGAAGGATAAACTTTTTATTGGAAAAATAACGACAAATTTGCAAGTGCTTGCGGTACATATTCTTACATAAAATGAAAAGAAGTTCTAAATTTTTTCGAATGGTGTACATACCGCCCATGTTATGCGTATTTCGTTCTCGAAATCAAGACGTTTGTTGTAGATTGTGAATTTGCGAATAACGGGTGGGTATTTGCTATGGAACTGGGTTCTTCAGTTCCCCTTTGTATTCTGGGACCTCTTTCGATGCATTCCAAAACGGACTTTAACGGTTGGGTGTACGGCTTCGTTTGAGTTGCTTGACCTCTCGGTCCATAATTTCTACGGGTTCTTCAACGAAGTTGAGTTTGTTGTCGAGTTGGAATTTTTTCCAGACGGATAACGAGTGTGTATCGGGAAAACTTTTATTAAGTTGCAGGACGTGGAACTCATTGTGTACTCGACCTAAAGTTCTTGAGGTAATTCCAACAGTAAGCTACTGGGACAATCCTTTCTTTGATTCGAAAACGGTCCAATATAACGTGGGTTCAAATATTCCGTTTCCCAAAACTAGCATTACGCCCTTCCAGGGCGCGAACCTGAGCTGGACCTTATCTCCAATTTCATTTTCAAGGGGTCTACGCCTCTTGTTAGCATGCTCTTTTGTCGTCGAGTGCAGCTTTCATGCATCCCTAATCTTAAAATCTTTTTTGTAGTCTCGTGATTTAATCTCCGGTCGGTAAGTTGTGCTTCCTCCAACTTCTGAAAACACCTACACAAACCCGGAGAACAGTACTCTTCCTACCGTAAAGTGCTTCGAACGGTGCAACTTTATGCTCGTGTGATAACTTTTATTTGTACTGAAATTCTACTAGGGTAAATGCTCTATCCCAACCATTTGTCCGAAGTCATCACGCAAGCTCTAGCTATGTCCTCTAGTTTGAATGGTACCTCTCACTCTGACCATCAGGACTGAGGATGATAAGCAGTACTCAGTCAATGCTATACCCTATTGCTTTATGCAAAGAGATTGACAAACTCTCGAATAGTGAATGGCTATCACGATCGGAGATGATTGGACCACCGGTATACCATGTCTTGCTTACTATCTATTCTTGTACATGCTCGTCAATTTTTCTGCGAATCTGTCTCTCTATTTGGCAAAAACTGTGCGCAGACTTGGTATGACGATCAACAATGAACACAATCGAATGGAATCTGCTGCTATTTTGGGGTAGTTTGGTGATGAAATCCATTGTTATATTCTCCCACTTCCATTCTGGTATATCGGGTTAGACCAATAAACCAGAGGGCCTCTGATGTTCAGCCTTAACTTTGGTACAAGTCAGGCATTTGCTGAAATATGTGGCTGATTCAGCCTTCTAGTTTAGACACACAATATTAACATCTTCAGGTCATGGTACATTATGTCGGATCCTGGTTGAATATAATACTTTGACTTATGTGATTCGTGCATAATCAAAGATCTCGTGTCACCGTAACATGGTAACCAACTCCTATTATCCAAACATAATGTTCCATCAGCGCGGGCTTCTAATTTCTTTAGCATGCCTTCAATATCTTCTGCTTTAATGTTTTCAACCTTAACTGTTCTTTCTGACCCTCTAGCATTCTGTGAACGGAAGTCCTAGCCCATATGTCATAACCAAGGCTCTTAATCGCAACGGTTCGATTCTTTCCTTTCGACTCAAGGCATCTGCTACTACATTTGCTTTCCCCGGGTGATAACGAATTTCGCAATCGTAATCACTTAGGAGCTCTATCCATCGGCGTTGCCTCATATTGAGGTCCTTTTGGTCTAGGATATGTTGTAGACTCTTGTGGTCGGTGAACACCACACACTTCGTGCCATATAAATAGTGTCTCTAGATTTTTAGGGCGAACACTACCGCTCCTAACTCCAGATCATGAGTGGTGTAGTTCTTCTCGTGGATCTTCAGTTGCCAAGAAGCGTATGCAATAACCTTCATTCTCTGCATCAGTACCGCACCTAACCCTTTTATGGATGCATCACAGTACACCACAAATCATAATGCCTTTGGTCGTGCTCTCTAAAATAGAGTGCAGCCATAGTTTCTGTTCAGCAAGTTGAAAGCTTCTTCCTGTTCTTCACCCCAATCGAACTTCTGGTTCTTCTGAGTAAGCTCAGTCATAGTCCCTCTTAGCATTTTGGAGAATCCTTCGATCGAACTCTCCTTTAGTAGCCTGCAAAGGACTAAGAGACTGGTGAATTCTTGAAGGATGTTGGTTGGAGATGCCCAATTCTTTCACAGCCTCAATCTTAGTGGGTCAGTGGAATACACTGCTATCAATCACGTGACCAAGGAATTTTACCGTATTGATCCAAAATTCACGCTAAGAAAACTTGGCATACAGTTCTTCCTTCTTTAGCAACTCCAGAATAGTTTTCAGGTGTTCCTTGTGTTCTTTCTCGTTGTGGGAGTACATGAGAATGTCGTCGATGAACACAATCACAAACTTATCCAAGTATGGATTGTACGCACGATTCATGAGATCCATGAACACCGCAGGTGCGTTGGTCAAACCAAAAGGCATAACTCTGAATCTAGTGTCCGTATCGTGTTTCTGAAACGAGTCTTGGGAATATCTTCTTCTCTAACCTTAAACTGATGATACTACCTTAGTCTAATTTTTGAGTAGATGTTGGATCTTACAAGATCAGACAAGTCATTCCGAAAATAATTTTTCCTTGGTAAGGGGGTAATAATTTTTCACTGTAAGTTTTTATCACGATAATCGAATGCACATTCGGAAAGACTCATCTTTCTTTTTGACAAATAGATCGGGCTCCCCACGATGAAAACTTGGTCTTATAAAACTTCGTCAGAAAGTTCTTTTTGTTGTTCGGATTGTATTTCATTTTACAGGTGCACAGACGATTATGGTGCTTGCGGGCATCGGGTGCAGGCTCCGGGTATTACTCGATGTGGATTTCTATCTTGGCGTGTCGGGGGTAATCCTGGAAAATCTTCAGGAAATACTTCCGGAAAGTCTCTGACAACAGGCACATCTTCAATTCGCCTTTCTAGGATTTCAGTTTCCTCTTTCTTCATCATTTGAACCAAGAACACTTGACATCCCTGGTCGATGTACTTCTGCGTTCTGATGCTCGAGATGACTTCTAATCTTGTTTCGTTTTTAACTCTACTTCTTTCGCCTTGTACAATTAGCATATCATTTCCATACGGAACACGAATGTACTTCTCATAACACACCACCTTTGCGCGATGTTCGGCCATCCAATCCATTCAGACGATGACGTCAAAACTTCCTAGTTCTTAGGGTAGTAGTCGTTTTTGTATAGGTGATTTTGCATGGGAAAGGTAACCCTTTAAAATAGTATTTGTGGTGTTAGCGACCTTTTTCGTCGTATAACTCCACTCTGTAATTAGTTGTCTAGGGGTTGTAGGTATGGGTGTCTATTTATTTTACTTAAAAGCATATGACACAAAGCTTCTATCCGCACCAGTATCAAATAGCACCGAAGCATAAACATTATTGATCAGGAATGTACCATTCACCACATTGTTATCTTTCACAGTAGCCTCAGCACTAGGGGTGTTCATGGGGCGGTTCGGTTCGTTTAATTGGAAGATTTAAACTATCCGTCGCGGGGAAGGGAAATTAATTTTACTATCCGTCGCCGAACCGTACTAGGCGGGTACAACGGGACATGGGGTACCGTATGGCGCGGTTTTACACGGTTAAGGGTCACAGGTTAACCCGTTTTTGACGTTTACATAAGAGTTTTAAAAGTAAAAAATTAATCGTCTAGAACATAACATGTATTTCTAGTAAAATTTAAATGAAGGTTGAATTTCAAATCATATAAACTTAAGTATTTCGTTACAATAATTGCATTCAAATATTCATATATATAGTATTATCAAAAAATACTTACTCGGAGATTATAGATTACGATCACATTAATCAATTTTCACACATAGATTTTTACAAATGTTTACTTTACGAGCGAAAAAGTCGTTATACAATAAAAGTATTGCAATAATCGGTTAATACTTGTACAATTATTTGAATATTAGTTAGAAAATAATCATGTATAATATGCACGGTTCGGTTCGGTTAACCGCGGATATCTAAAAGTAAAAACCGAAACTGAACCATTATAAGCGGGTTTTTTAGGTTTCGGTTTTTTTCGGTTTCGTTTTCTTCGGTTTCGGGTTTTTTCAGTTTCGGATTGAGCAGTTCGGCTCGGTTTGTCGGTTTCACGGTTTTTTTAACACCCCTACTCAGCACATAGGCTGTATACTCTGTCATGTGCTTTACGTCCTCCTTGAGTGCTGGTTGATGCTTGGTTATTTCCTTTAGGGTTTCCTTGATTTTGCCTTTGATTGTTCTGAGGATTTTGTTGGTTGCCTCGAATTTGGTTTCCACCGCCTTGATTCCCATTGTTCGGACACTTGTTTTTGTAATGTCCTTTTTCACCACATCCAAAACAAGTGACATCACTTCCCTGTCCTCCTTGGCTTCCTGGTCTTCTTTGGTTTGCGGGACGAGGTGGGGCTCGGTAGTCTTTGACTCTATGTCCTGCCCTTCCACAGTTGTGACAAGTAGGAGGGCATGCGTCGGTGTGGTGTCGTCCACACTTTTCGCAGTGGGGTAACTTGCCAGCATAGGAACCTTGCCTAGCTGAAAACACCCTTGTTGTCTCTGGGTGTTTGTTCAGGTTGAGGTTGCTAGTGTTGTTGGTGTTGTTGGGGTTGTGGTTGTAGTGGTTTCCGTTCCATTTCCTCTTGTCACCCGAGTTTTCTCCTAACTCTTGAACCACTTGGTACATCAAACCTTGAGCCATGTCAATTGCTTCATGCAAGTCCACTGGTTTGGACGAGGTTACGTTACCATTGATGTTCAAAGGTAGACCTTCGATGTAACATTCCAACAACCGGTCAGCGTTGGGTACCATTTCAGTGCTTATGAGGATGAGGTCTTTGGAAAGTTGATTCATAGGCAGTAAGGTTTGTACCCTTCACTTTTAAGTTCCACAACTTATTTTCCATTTGCTTGATTTCATTCCTAGGGCAGTACTTTTGAATAAACATAGCCTTGAAATCGCTCCGAGGTGTGGCATGAGCGGTATTGAGAGTAACAGAACGAACATATAACGATTCCACTCAAGTTAAAGAACCATCTAGCAGAGTACTAGAAAGCATTTTGACATCTGTCACCTTCTGCAATGTGCTAATCCCAATTGTGGATTTAGTTTCTCAAACCATAGGGGTTATGATACTGCAACTTCAGTACACGGATGTTTTCATGCATAACTGCACGGAATTCCTTGTAGTTGATGCCTTATTTGGGGAAAGAGTGGGATCTATGTTGGTCTCTTCTTGAGTGCTTGCAGCATGAGTCACAGCGGCAGCTGCGAGTGCTTCAGCAACTCTTGTGGCAATGAGCTGGTTGAGCATCTGAGTGTCAATGCCACTGTTGATGTCCACATTGTTTCGGTTGGTCGAATGGTTGACTGGAGGGTTCCGGTTGATAGTTGGGCGTCGTCCAGGTGCCATTTTCTATAAGAGGGACAATTGAATGAAAGTTATGACATGCATGAAGTTATATGCGTGACGGATATTTCTTGTTAATATTAATGGGCTTGTCTTTTGAAATCCAATACTGTTATTATTCGCAAGCATGATGTTTTTTCAAAGAGGTACGGTCGGATACAGTGTTCACTGCGTGACAAACCCCATAGCTTAGTGGTTATACAAAGGTCAGAATAAATCTAGTAGTTGTTTTGGTAGATTTTGCTGGACCACTTCCTTCGAGTGCATCACTTCCTTTTCTGACGTGCTTATCCTGAGCAATTACTAGCTCGATACTCCGCATTACTCGCACATTTTTGCCTAAGTTGAGTAATCAATTCGTCCACCGATAGTGTCTCCAACGAACTTTCCTCAACTTCGGCGGTTCACCCATCCCTACAGTGTCATGTAGGCTTCTACTCCTCTAAACAGGAATCTGGGTAATGGTCCTTGTCCTCGAGAATGGTATGCAACTGTCCTCTAAGGTGCGTCATGCATACGGTCAAGGATGTTCAGGTACATGGCGCCGGAATTTTTAGCTGACAGGTTCAGTGTTAGAGCTCTCCTCTTCTCTGGGTGGGGGTCCGTTTCAGCAATCATCCGCTGGTAAGCAGCCATCATGAATGGGGATGAAGGTGAGGGTGGTAAAGTAATAGGAT
Source organism: Tanacetum coccineum (assembly GCA_026074375.1). Lineage (NCBI taxonomy): Eukaryota > Viridiplantae > Streptophyta > Magnoliopsida > Asterales > Asteraceae > Tanacetum > Tanacetum coccineum. Next base: position 1,921 of record BQNB010165628.1, on the reverse strand, counting down.
CAAGTTGATAATCATCAAGGTTAACAGCGGAAATTATGGCACGTTCGGCAAGATTTTGCTCAATGTTGGGTAGAAAGGATATACGAGCGGTACGTCTGATAGTTGGGGAGAATGGTGATACAGACGGCAAAATAAGTAATCCTAGAGTGGGACGTCTCCTGTGATACACCTGGAGGGTCGTTTGTCTGTCAACATTGAGGACAATGTTTCGTTTTAGTTTGGGGAAGGGAATCTATCGATTTGATGTTGCTTGCTTATTGTTTTATTCTCCGTTTTTCCCACAAAAATAGCAAAAATTTTAAATTTTTCAGTTTTGTTATAAAAAAAAGAAAAAAAAAGTGTTAAGACAAAATGTGTTTAAAACTTGTTTTTAGGACTTTTTAGCTTTACCACTTTGTTACAAACCCATTAGAACCCTTAATATCTTATGTCTTACATATATTAGCTCCATTAGGTCATATTTTGTTCAAGATTTCGAGATAACAAGTGTTCTAATCTCACTTTTAATCAAAACCCATTAAAGAAACCCTAAATGGTGATTTAGCTAAATAAAACATATGAACACATAAAATCATAAGTATGAATACATAAAGAGTCTTAGTTACCCTTGATGATATGTAGTATGATGACCAAACAAATCCAAACCCTTGGTTAGATCAAAAACACAAGCTTGCACCAATGGAAACCCTAGATTAGGTTTGAAACCATAATCTTCCAATCTTTGCTCCAATACTTGCAAATGGTTAACCAATGCTTGTAAACACTTTAGTGTGTCTTAGGATTGAAGTGTATAGGCTTGTATAGATTGTAGAAAAATTTTGTATGATTTGTTTAGGTGGCTTAATTGAGCCGTGGCATGTATAGAGAGAAATGGGAGAGATTTTTGTGTTTTACACCTTAGGAATGTGTTTTGTATGTTTTTCTTACTAGTTAAGCCTTTATATAGGGCTTAACTAAGGTTAAGAAACTCTAGTTAAGTTAACTAGGGTTAAGTTAAAGGAAAATATCTAAAAGATATTTTAGATAAATATCTAAAGAAATATCTAGAAAAATATCTAATAAAATATCTAGAAAAATATCTTAAAAAAAATACGAAAAGTTATAAATTATCTTCGTAATATTTATTTAACACTTGTTTGACGAAAACTTTAATTCGTTTGGTGTCCGTTTACGTTAAATGTTGATTTTTAGTTTACGCGATTTAATTATATGATAAGAATTAAAAGTAAACGAGTACGAAACTAAAATAAAATAAATGGTGAAATTATGACGAAATAAATAGCGTCATAAAATGACCTGAAAATACAGAATGTTACAGTTCTCACCCCAAAAGATGATTTAAAACAATAGAGTAGGGGCTATGAAAACTCACCTTGTCGGTTAATCGTCTGAGATTGGTAATGGATTAAGGCACGTCAAATAGTGACTCAGTCAAACACCTAAGTAATTACAACAAATCTGAGTGTTCATTCTAAGACTTAATATATGAAATGATTTATGCAAATGGTCAAAAGGCATGGTCGTTTATGAGGCAGCGTTTTAGGTTTTCAACATGTTATTTAAATCGTTGGCGCTAGGGATGACTTTACAATTTTCAGCACCTATATAGGAATTTATATTATCATGCGTCATAACAAATTTTATATATCGGGAAAAATGTAGGAATCATTTGCTAGATACCAAGTATATTTATTTACACTGTAGTCGACAATTTACTCATATAATTATCAGTTTTTATTTATCACGGTTTGTTCGATTCGTTTAATTAAGTCGTAAAGATTTTATATATTTACCGCTAAAACCCTTAAGTTTCCATGTAGTCTTCTTGTTAGGAAAATATTATAAACAGACTTAATACTGTTAGTATTAAAGTTAAGTCTGTTAGTTATAGTTAGTACTGATAGAAAATAGTTAGTACTGT
>BQNB010165626.1:0-14198 GCA_026074375.1 Tanacetum coccineum | reverse complement strand
AGGGGGCATTCCTGCCAAACCCCCAAACTCATAACACCACAGGGACGAAATTTACAATACACACTTATAAGTTGGGGGGCCAATCTTGCCAACTAGCCAAACTTTACCCTGAGTTAAAAAACCCACCACTGTTCATCCCTTTCCCGCCCTTTTGATTGTCTTCCCCAAACAACACCCGTTTTATCCCCCACCTCGAAAAACCCCTGGATAAACATCACCCCCCTCCTCCACTACCTTTCTCAGTCACATGATGCCATGACACCTTGGCAATCCTTAACTTTTCAAAGATAAAGAAGATTCAAGGGCTGTGATGGATTACAAAGAAGCACAAGGGCATTTTAATGGCTGAGATTTGAAGACTTGAAGCACTCACCAAAGAAACACAGCTGAAGACTGAAACCCTAGTAGTTTAAGTATAAATAGAAAGCTATTGTAAGCCTTGAAGGCATAAAAACACATCTTTGCTTATTATAGTTTAATTGTCAATTTAAATTAAGTCTTTTTCAGCTTATTGTACCATATTTTTTCAGCATTGTAACACTTTTAAAGTTTAATGTAGTTTTGAGGAATTTATGTTAAAGACTCAAGTTTTAAATTCAAGTCTTAAGTTGTTAATTAGTGCTTAATTGTGTTCAAAAAGCTTTCACTTAAGCTTAATTTTATGCATTAGCTTATTTTCAGCTTATTTGTGCGTATTTTCTTTTTCAATATGCTTATTTATGCTTATTATCGATGTATGAGTGTTTGTTTTTAAAACCCTTGGCTTAAAATACACTAAAATAGCTTAAAGATCCAAATTTAGATTATAAAGGGGTGTTTGGGTCAAGGTTGGTAAATGGGTTGAATGAGGTAAATTTTGTCTATGGGTTATTCAGTCAACTTTGACACCCATTTTTAAGTAAGTATAGACTGTTTTTAAGAGTTTTATAGTTTATAAGTTTGTTTTAAGACTTTTTCTAATAGATGTTGAAATTCTGTCATAATAAAATAGAATTCAAGAGCTTAATTGATTAAGCTTTTAAAAATTGTTTGTGCATATTGTTTTAGTGTTGTTTTAATGTTTGAATGCAGTAGAGTGTGGTAGTATAAGTGTGCATGTGTGTTTTGTGTTTATGTAACATCCTGTCAAAGCAGTTTAAGCAGTTTTAGAAGTCACCTTTTAAGCTAAAAGTTAGATAAGCTAAATATGTCTTTAGGTTCTGAAAATTATAGAATAAGCTCAGTACACAACCTTCTCAATCTGTTTAAGCTTATTTTGTATTTCAGATAGCTTTTACCAGCTTATTTTTATGCCTGCAAGTAGTCCATTGGTCTGTCTGTTTTCCAGTTTTTAATCATATAGCTTAGTTGCTTTCCTTTGTTTATGGCTTATTGAAGTTGTGTAATTTTTGCTTAAAATTGCTTAATATGTATAGCTAGGTATTTGTTTTCAACTTGTTCATTTTGGAAGTGCTTATTAGTGGCTTAACTAGCATTAGACAGTTTTAGTAAAACTTAAGTCTTAAAAAGCTCAAATAGTTTAAATCTTTAATGTGTGCTTTCCAGCTTATTCTGCTAGTTAAATTTCCATCCCTAGTGCTTAATAGATATGTTTAAGTGTTCATTTTCAGTTTAGTTATTTTTATGCTAGCTTATTTAGTCTAAAAAGCCAAAAGAAAAAGTCCAAAATCCATTTAGCTTAAAAAAAGCTTTACTGTCACTTCTTTTCAGCCAATTTCTGGCTTATTTATAGGTTTTCTTAAATAATTCTAGTTATAAAAAATGTTCATTTTCATTAGTTCTATTAGTTTGTGAAATAAAATTTAAAAAAAAATGTTTGATAAAAAGGGAAGGCATGGGGGTCGAACCCATGGCCTCCCCCTTTGTAAACCAACACCTCACACGCACACTACACAACCATCTGCCCTGGGGTCTTTTTCAAGTTAAATCATGCAACATTTAATACTTAATCTAGTTTAGCCAGTTTTGCTTATTTCACCTGTTTGCTTAATAACTGCTTAATTATAAGCAGTTTTTGTGGAGTCTTATTTTTCTTGTAATCTTCGTAGCTTAATTTTATTTCCTTGAATTTTTCAGAATTTTTCATAATCATTTAGTATTTCTTATAATTTATTTTCATTAAAAACTTTAAAAAACAAAAAAAAAAAGTCAAAAAAATATAAACTTTTTTTAAAAATTTTCTTTTGTCATATAGTTTCTAGGAAAAATATTAGTTCTCTTGTAGGGTCATTTTTGCAAAATTTCACTTTTTGAAGAACGGGATTCGTCCCCGTTTCTGATTTGACTCGTTTTTGGTCCAAACGAACTCCGTTTTTAGTCTAGTTTTTTTTAAACTTAGTTTTTAGTCAAGTAGAATCTATTTTTAGTTTAAAAATTGTTCTAGGTTTAAAATTGCAAAATTTAGGTTTTTGACCCTCGTTTTTCGTACCCGTTTTAGTTTTAAATCATTTTAGCTTTCGTTTTTGGGTTTTCTTTAATCGTTTTTGCATATTTAACTTGTAGTAATAGAAAAACAATCATAACCTTGTCATATTCAAACAACAATCATCAATCCGTCATTCGATTTTCAATTGCACACCTCGTTGGGACATAACGACCCGGGAATCATATTTCCGATATATATTTTAATTTGTGAATTCTTAACCAATCCTTGGCTAAAAGGTAATTGGTTAATAGTTTCATTATATATATTATATATATACACTATTGACGAATCATAAACATTTTTATAAACATCACAAAATATTTTCTACATTTAAAAGAAATGTTTTATTCAAAATAAACATTTTAAATTTCAAATTTTCGAACCTAAAACGGCTAGAAAAAGTCCAGTAAACACCTCCCCTGAATAGGACAAAAAGATGAGCGTCTAAAAATGGGCGCCCCCCTTAAATACATGGGCGGCCCCCTTAATTATAAGGGGGGCGACATCCTATTTAAGGGGACCGGCCATAGACTCCGCTCCTCCAGTTTTCCCTATAAATACTGGACTATTCCCCAACATTTTTCTCACCTTTTGCACTCATTCTTTCTGTTCTAAAACAGCCCACACATCTCTCTAAATCCTTTGATCATTTAATCATAAAGCTTTGTTTCCAAGTGATCCAAGCTCAATTCCTCAAGTGCAAGAGAAGAATACTTCCATCATTAATTGAAGAAGTATTACAACCCAAGTATACATTGCAATCTTATTGCATCCACACCATATCTTGTAAATCATTTGTAAATCTTGTAAAGTTGTGTAGTTATTAGATTTTGGTGATTGTTGTAAGTATAGTTGGATCTTGGTGATCCTTTCTAGTAGTGTTAGTTAGTTGTGACATAAGTAGTGTGGTGAGGACAAGTAGTGAAGGTGTGAAGTTGTGAAGTTGTGAAGGTGTGAAGAAGTTGTGTAGTTGTGTTCAAGGTGTGAAGCTAAGTTGTGTAGTGAAGTTGTGAAGTAGTCGTGAAGTTGTGAAGTAGTGAACAAATTGTGAAGTTGTGTTGTGATAGATTGGTTCTAGCTAAGATTAGAACTCGACATCTAGCTTAGTGTCGGAAATAGATATAAGCAATGTTGTGTACGGTTTTCTCCGCCATAAAGGAGCTTGTTGACATAGTGAAGAAAACTCTTGAGTTAGGTGCTCGGGGAGTGGAGTAAGCCGAAGAGGAGCTTCATAACTGAACCACTATAAATCCTTGTGTTGTGGTTTGATCTCTCCAACTCTTATCTTTTATTTGCTTCTACTTATTTATATTGTTCATATTGTGCAAGTTTTGAATTCGCAAAAAGTCGAATCTAAGTTTTTATAAACAAACATAAATATTAAATTAAAAAGCGGTAAACTATTCAACCCCCTCTTCTAATTTTCCATAATAATGAATATCATATGAATAGTAAGCTTTTTGCTTTATCTAGTAAGTCTTGTACTGTCTACACCAGTGTTTGGCAGAACAGGTTTGTAGTGGCACGGGTTTCTAGAATTGCAATAAAACTTTTAAATTTGATACTGATGATGCAATTATTGCTAAGTATACTGGTTGTATATTTACGGTTATAAAGTGGGTCATCTGGTTTCCTTTGCTGTATGGTTTTATCTGGAATATGTCGTTGTATCAGTGGGACATGTATCAGTTTATACAGAGTTTCAGAGGTGTTTTTTGGCTCAGTTTATGCTGATGGGGTATGTGGAAATTGCCGAGTGTTCTTAGTCCTTGTTGATGCTTTAGTGGGTTGTGGTTTGGTGCATTGTGCTTATGGTCTGCTGCAATTATGGGTATTTTGAGTTTATATACCACATGCTTACTTAAGAAAACATAAAAGACTGATATAATGTTTTCTTAAGTAAAAAGAGTTAAACAAATTGTTCATTTCCCTATCTAATAAAAAAAACATGTCTAAATATTGAGCAAGAACAAATCATCATTTCAGAAGGGGAAGTTTAAATTTATACGTATTTTTATGCATGTTTATGCGTAGATAAATGGTGTACCTGATCAACTCAAGACAAAATTTTGTCATCATCCACGAACTCAGATGATATCCACATATATAAATTTTAGGACCATCATATTCCTTTATTAGCCACTATCGAAGCTCGGTGTTGTCAATTGCCATGTTAAGCCTCTAAACCTAAAGATTAACATACCAGCAACTTAGTGCACCAAAACTCTGATAATAAGGCTATTTACTTAATTATGATGCAAAAAGAAACTTTTTTTTGGATAAGAAACTACCATTACTTTACATTATCATCTATCATGCTTTTTTTTGGATAAGAAAAGTACATCGTTTCTTAAAGATCATATATTCACATATCTACGTCCTTTTTAGCAACTACATTCTCTAAATCAAGTCTTATATTTTGTTATAGACAATTAGTAATAAGCAAATCTGTATATGTGTGAGATCAAACTTAGACTCGATGTTATGTAAATAAATAAAATACAAAAGAGAAGATATCAAATAATAATTACGTGATTTATTGAAGTCGGACCATGTTTCTAATCAAGCGTCATGGAAATTTGACTTGGAGATGATCAACATGAGTTATTAATCATTAAATGATCGATATTTAGGCATAAAAAGCTCTAACAAAATCAACAAATGGGTATCTTGTAAAGCAAACTAAGCCACCTTATCACGTTTGGTTTTGAACTGCACATTCGATGGTAAACAATGTTAATTTACTTTGATAGCAGAAGATACAATAGAGTAGTAGCACACCCTCCACCTTGAGTCCCCTCACTATCTCACTAACCCCAAGGCTATGTTAAACCACACCGATAAATATTATATGGTATGTATCTACGATCATTAATTTTGAGATCAAGCATATTGGTTTTAAACTTGTCAAAATGGACAACTTGAAACACATTCTGAACCACTCTCAGCCATCACAAAATTTAATTTACCGAGTATGTTATAAGAGATTAAACGAAGACTCAAGAACAAAAAATTGTCCACCATAAACAATGGCCTTATGTACGCCTTTTCTTTAAATCTAGAGGTTGAAATTTGAACGTGATTTTTTTAAATGTAGAGATTGAAATTTGAATTTTTTTTAAGTTCAAAATACAAACATACTATAAAGATTCAAGACTCCAAACCAAACGCACCCTAAATCAAGTCTACAATTGCTATACTAGTTCTGGAATAATAAAAATAACAGTACGTATATAAAGTGTTTGTTTATTAAAGTGTACAACTTGGAACTTCCACGATTTGAGCTCATAAGTTTATTTCTTGAACTTACCTGCAAGTTGTAACGATTAGCAACTCACAAGAAAAACTATAATTTTCTCTTTAACCATGTCAAGTGTATGTAATGATAAACTAATATAACTTGAATGAGAGGATCCTCTACCAAAGCTCGACGCATAGCAATCTTGGTTCTTTTAGGTATCTTCTGTCGGGTCTATGTATCAAACCCTAATACCAACAAAACAACATACACATACATAAAATCAAGGAAATCAAACTGATAAATTAGAGATCGAATATATCTAACTGATAAATTAGAGATCAAATAGATATATATTATCCCAATTTTAGGTTTAGATATATTTTCCAAATTCAAATGGTATTTTTTTAAATCATGACATAATTGATTTTCATTCTATATCACAAGTTCTGGCTTGCTCTATTGGTTGAGGTAGTTGTTTCTGAATTAACAGACCTAGGTTCAAATCCTGCAATGGATGCTATTTTTTAAAAAGCCGAATTTTGCAAAAAAATATAGTGGCATTCGAATTTTACAATATTCACAAAATATTAATTCCAAAATTTATTAAAAAAAATTAAAATCAAAATATTTTAAAATTGATGACATGGCAACAATGATGACTGAGCATTATGACATTGCAGTGGGATGCTAAGTGGAATAATATGTGTCTATATATATATATATATATATATATATATATAATAATAATAATAATAATGATAATAGTTTATTATTTTCGTCTCTTTATCGGGCTTAACGGGGTAAGTATAAAATCTTTATCATCTTTACGTGTCCGTGTTCAATCGTTTACTCTTAACTCTTTTTATTTACAAAATCACCCTTTTTGTCCTTTAGTCGAGATGACATAAATTAATTATTCCGCTATTCTCCAAAATTTCAAAAAAATGCCAAAAAGTTTACACTTTCAACGCGCTTATCCATACGTGACCAAAAATCGTCCAATTTAAATCATTTTCCACTTCCGTAACTACTATAAATCCATTCATTCATCTTGGTATTCCATTTATCAAATTTTCTTTTGTTGGGCCCGAAAGCCAAATGCTAGTCCATTAACTTTTATGAGTCAAAAATCCCTTATATACATATTTAAGCCCAACCCAAAGCCATTGTCCATATTATACAAAAATCCAATTTGTAAACCGAACCCAATATACCAAAATCCAATGGGCCGAAGCCCAAATAATCATAAGCCCAATATAAGCCGAAACAAATCAAACCATAAGCCCAAGAATATAAGCCAAAATCCATTAACCATAAGCCCAAGAATATAAGCCAAAACAATAAGCTATAAGCCCACAATATATAAATAAGTCGAAACCACAATAAGCTATAAGCTCGAATTATAAGTCAAAAATATTAAGCTATAAGTCCAAAATATATAAGCCGAAAACCAATAATCTATAAGCTCATTATATAAGCTGAAACCAAATAAGCTATAAGCTCATTATATAAGCCGAAACACAATAAGCCATAAGCTCAAAATATATAAGTTGAAAACCAAAAGCTATAAGCTCGCAATATAAGCCGAACCAATAAGTCACAAACTGAAATAAGCCAAAAATAAGCAGGCCTAGCCCTCTTCTCTTGTTGGGCCATGTGCAACCAAACCTAAAACCATCAATATGGTTGGGCCGAGCCCAAACCGAATCAAATAACCCCAAAAGTTAAACAAATAAGCTCAAAGTAAGCTTATTTTTAAGCATTCTCCAAAATAAACTCAAAAGTACTTTGACATAATCATAAAAATACCGCCACAACCAAAATATTCAAACTTTCATCCTTTGTTTCCTTTCTTTTTGATTTCGACGCACACAAACACACCTTTTTATCATTCGTTTCGTTTTCAAAACTCGATTTCACAACGATCAACTTGTACAACTAGTGTTAAGACACCAAAATAAGCATAGAAGTACAACTTAAATCAAATTTAGAAAACTTACCAGTTTTTGGCGAGTTTGGTTCGATTTTGACGCAGAGAAAGACCCAAAAACCTTTTATATAACCCGCGTCTATCTAATATCAACCCACTATCGATCTGTTAACCCCGTGTTCTTGATAATCTTCAAAAATAATGTTTCTTCTTTCCCTTGGTGCTCTTCCGAATAGAGAAAGAGAGAAGAGAGAGATATTTTTTGTTTGATTTCAAAATGAGCGAATGAATCAAAATGTGTCAGGTGGTGGAGAATATAAGAGTACTAGTGACACAATGTTGCTAGAAAATAGCTATCTTGCCTTCTAAGGCTTATCTTGACCAAACTTGGATCCTAGGAGGGTCTCGGGTTCTTCTTTTTGTGTCGGGATCACTTAAAAGCTCAAAGTTCGATGATTTAAAATGTTACCCAAGTTTAGTTAATATTTTCATTGCGTTTAAAATCACTTTTCCATAAATCTAGGTTATTTATATGACACATATCACCTTAATTTACTACAAAAATTCTATTTAGACGCTACCGACCCGGTCAGGACCAAAAACGTGAATTTTTGTTAAAAACTCAACCGAACCATCCTCACAATTATGAAAACATCTTAAATCCCCAAAATATGCTTTGTCAAAACAACTTGCTCAAAATTTACACTTTAACGACCGTAACGGTATTTTATCGTATTTCACGAAAATGACTATTTTTCTGAAAATTTCCAAATCACACACCAACGATTTACGTTTTAAACCAACGTTTTCTAAAAGCATGAATTTATTTAAATAAATAAGCTCATTACACACTTCCGAATCACTTAAACTTATTTCCAAACAACTGTCGTGCCGGTACGCGTTGCGTGATGATTTTTAGAAAATCACGGGAAAGCTTCCCGGAATTACTTAAAATACCAACCAAATACTCCGAAATGAAAAGACGAATCAAAAGTGATTCTCTCTCGAGATTCAAAACTCCATCAACTCCCGGTTAAACCGTAACTGTTTTACGTAAAAAATAGTCAATTGAAGTCAACTTTTCAGCTTTCATCAGGAAAACTGACAAGATTGAAAGACTTCAAAATACGAAATTATAATATTTTATAATACATAACCCTGGGCAAATTACCGGTTATCACAGTCTCACCCCCTTAAAGGAATTTCACCCTGAAATTCAACTCAAATTATCGAATCACAACATCGACAGGAAATTCCATTCCTCGATGAATCACATCAAATCACTAGGGTTTAGTCTTTTCAAGCAAGGTTTCTTCCGATTCCTCTAAAGACTAAGTTTTTCTAGAGTCCAAATCCTACACTTTCTCATGGTTGCTCTATATCCATTCACAAAATCACGACAGTCTTTCCTACTATCCCATAGTTTCGCAATTTCTTCAAACTTAGGCCACATAGTCTTAGTCGGGTGTCTGAATACAATCCAGTCCTTGACGTGACGACTATTCTCTCATACTTGGCATCGCTAAAATTTTCAATTGTTCAACCAACGAGACTAACCCTACATGGTATGTGTCCTACATAACACGACTTACACTCTACTTTCTTAAGACCGTCTACGGTTCTTTCGCCAATACTCACTCAAAATCCACAAGTAAACCTTACTTGGTCAAACACTCCCGGCTCTACCTTTCTAGGAAGACCGTTTCATTGTCTAACCCTTATCATTATTTACTTTAAACTTTTTCCAAATCAATCCTACTCAACGAGTACCTTAAATCTCACTTCACTTAGATAGGTCAAGATACCTCTCAAACGCTTACACAAGAAAAGTATAATCAGGTTTCAAATTCGATTACTAAAATTCCTTCCAACTTTCCCCGTGACCTATTCACGGTCTTTCACATTCCTATTAGCCTTTCTAACGAAACGGTATAATCGACCAACTCGAATATATTTCAAGTTTACAGAATATACCAACTAAATCATACACTAACCCTCACAAGAAATAGGTGTCCGCCCTAACATGAGCGACTAATCATACACAACCACGCACGGTTAACTGTGCTCACCAGCACAGATCTTATCCATCCAACTAAAAATAACACAAAATACTGCTAACCACAAAAATCGAACATAATTTCCTTCATTATCATAAAAACGATTTCAATACAAATCATCTAACGACTAGTAAGGAATGGTCATAACTACCACTATTCAAAAAAGAAACTTTTCTAATCATATTACCGACACTAACCGACGCTACTCGGTTTAGTGATATACACAAACTACTAATCAAACCCCATACATCCTATACATCTCCTCTGGGATCCTGCCCTCTACTCATACTATCAACAATCTCAGCCAAATACAATCGCGCATGCCTCTCCTCTACGATCTGTAATCGCAACTCTTGGTTCTCCATTTGCATATCACTAATGGCATGCCATAGAGCTACTCTCTGTGCATCCGTCTGACCTACTTACGACTTCAGGGCTAATACTGGTCTCCAAATCGCTCCAAAAGTCACTGCAACCCTCTCTTGCTCATGCTCTAGACTCTTAAATCGATATCTCTGGGAGAAGGTCTCATCCCTGACTGCCCCTGACCTAGTAACTAACTCCCCTATATCCCTATCATATCTATCAAAAAAAGGAGGTGATAGCTCCCCTAATCATACTGTATGGTCATGAATCAACCCTCCCTGCATCTCAACTTGGGCTCCCAACTCAGTCAAAAATCCCTCAGCCTCAGCTGTAGCGGGTGAAGCTACAGGCGATGGAACGGTCAGTGGTATCATGGGTGATGAAATAGGTGAAGGAATGATAGAAGGTGCTGGAGAAACATGAAGTGAACCAAACGACCACTCGAGAGATGGTGGTGTCTGAACATGTGGTGCTGGTGGTGGGTAAGCAAGAACATCAATGTAAGCTATACCATCCTCTAGGTCTATCCATGTAGTAAGTGTGGGCTGCCTAAGTGCCGACACTCTCTCTGGTCTCTCAGGCTCTAGTACAGATCCAGAACTATGTCCTACCTCGAATATACTGGGTATCCGGACCTCCTCTAATGCTATCTCCTAGCATCTCAACGCTCTATAACCCAATCCTAGAGGCTCACCCACGGCTGTCTCCACAACCGAGGCTGCCCGCTGCTGACCCTCAAGTACAGCCTCATCCCCTCCTAAACTAAGACTCTCAACTCTTATATCGGGCCCCTCGTCCCCCGCAGCAAGACCCTCGTCCCTTGCAGCAGGATCCTCATCCTCTGCAGTAGGACCCTCATCCTCTGCGTCCTCACTCTACCTATCAGAATCCAAACTCTCTTCTACCTCCTCGTCCTCCTCCTCATCATCATCCTCCTCCTCCTCATCATCCTCTACTAACTTAGACGTACCCCGATAATGCTTCCGTGAAGGAAGGTCTGGTGGTGATGATGATGGTGAACTCTCATAAGAGGACCTAAACCTCTTGCAAAACGCTAAATCGGACATAGCTGCCACCTCTGCTATACTGGCAGAGAGTCCAGGTGACATCGCAGGCGGAACACGCATGGCCATACGTGCGGCCCTACAGAGAATGGGAACTAAGGTGGGTGAAGCATGGGTAAGCGAGTGATCTGGTGGAAGTGGTGCGGTGGAATCCGATGGCGTGGATCTCGCACCGGGCGTGTCAGAATCCACTAAACCCTCAGCATGACGCGTGGGTGGTGCTATCAGGTAGTGGAGTAGGTGATGCTACAGTGTGGGGTAACTCAGGTGTCTCAGTCTCAACTAAATAAGCATGCCTAATAGCCTTATAAGGATCCTCAGGAAATGGTATGGGCACTCAGGGGCTCTGAGCTCCGTCAGCCTGGGTGGAAATCTCTGGGTCAACAAACACTAGGGTAGACATCATGTGATAACACGATAAAGGTTATAAATACTTCATAAAATATCATTATCCAAAGTAACAGCATCATTATGCTTACATATACAAATTATTATAACGTTCGAAATTAGACGTTCGTAACTGTATATACATATATACATCCTTATATATATATTAAATATATCAGAAAGAATACGAACAACAAATAATCACCGACCAGGTTCGATACCGAACAGGCACTTTTATCATCACATAGAGAGCACATAATCCACAAAAAGCATATCCTTAATTCATATCGCTACCTGCGACATTACACTAAAACTCTCAGCAACATGCACTACTCTAAGGAAAGCACGACCAACATCAATCAATCAACATCGCTACCCGTGATACTTTTACCTAAATTCTTAAGGGATTGCACACTACTACTACTTAAGGCAGCATGGCAATCCTAAAATCAATATGCTCTCAAACTCAACACTCGCAAGTGTTCTCATCACTTTACATCCTATCATTTTTAGGTGGTCTCATTACTTACGCATCCCAACCCCATCATTTCATAGTCCTTCATGAATTAAGCATAGTTGATTACGCTATGCGTAATTTAAGAAATACCATGAACTGCCCGGGCTAGTTGACTTCCTTCATGTTCGGGGTTTTACTAAAAACAGACTTCACTTTGGTTATAGTTGTGTTTTTATTTTATTTTATAAAAACCTACATTCTTTATGACCTTTGCTCTTGATACCAATCTCTCATACCCCGTGAGTGGCAAAAACACAGGATGCGACGATACCGTTCATCGCATAAGATACAAGATCATACACTTTACAATTTAGAAAGAAATGAAACTTGGGTTTACATATATTTTACAAGTTAAGTCTTGACAATAAAATAACAAAACCCATCTTGACCCGGTCCCCTTGGGTTACATCTTTGCTCTTCCAATATCATTCATATACCTTTGATTGACTACAAAAAACACCAGAAATGATACACGAACAACGTCAACAATAAAGTTTGAAAACTCGTAGGTTTGACCTTAAACCCAAAAGTTGTGCCAATAACTCAAAATAGTGGACAAAAGTGCAATATGATAGTGAATATATGAGAATCACCCATGACTTAGCATCCTCACTAATCATGTAAACTCAACCTAGCTTACCCGCTGGTCGAACCATGCCCTAGCATCACCGCTAGTCAGGTAGCAAATATGTCACTTAACACCCGCACACCTAAAGGGCCTACCCAAAGCTTGAGAACTATAATTAGAGACAAGGACCCAAAACCCTGCACCAAACACGAATACATGCAAGGTAAAACTAGAAACCCTTTTGTGCCAAACATAGTACAAACGCAAGAAAAATCACATCACATATAAACGCATAAATATATTCACATAGCAATCATAAGCACATAATTGTCCCAAAAACAAAACCACATTTCGCACAGTCAAATTTCAAAACAGTTCAAAATACATTTGAGTATCATTTTCCCCCAACGGAAAAATAGTAGAAAAATGAGGCTACGAGAACTCACCTCAACAATAATGCAAACTGCAAAAATCTCAAACTCAATGCACAAATAATCTCAACACAAGCGCACAACAGTACCCGACCACGACCTAATCATTTACGACACTTGTAGTCTTATTGTACAAGTGTTGGTCTTTACTCACACCAAAATCCTCAATTCCGTTACGAAAACCTCTTTCATTATCACAAAACCTTTATCTCATAACAAAACCGTCATCTTTTACCAAACTCTTTATCCTCATTTCGAAACCTTTATCCAAATACATGGTTGGGTGGTAATTACGCAAAACGACTCAATGCACTTGGGCTAAGTGCAACATCGACACCGAATACTTAAAACATAGCCAATAATAAAAACAAGACAACCGACTAAATGGTCCAAGAAAATCTGACGAGAGATAAGTGGGAGTTCAAAGATCGAAAATAAACGAGTATATATTTTCGCAACGTTAAGGTATGTATGTATATATATATATACATAACAATAATAATAATAATAATAATAATATTTTATTATCTTCGTCCCTATATCGGGTTTAACGGGGTAGGTATAAAATCTATATCATCTTTGCGTGTTCGTGTTCAATCGTTTAATCTTAACTCTTATTTACAAAAATTACCCCTTTTTTTCCTTTAGTCGGGATGACATAAAATAATTATTCCACTATTCTCCAAAAATTCCAACAAATGCCAAATAGTTTATACTTTCAACGCGTTTATCCAAACGTGACCAAAATCGTCCAATTTAAATCAATTTCCACTTTCGTAACCATTATAAATCCATTCATTCGTCTTAGTATCCCATTTACCAAAATTTTCTTTTATTGGGCCCGAAAGCCAAATGTTAAGCCTTAAATTTTACAAGTCCACCATTTACATATTCAAGCCCAACCAAAACTATAACACCCTGTGTTTTTAGGTCATATTACGACTCCGCACTTTCGTCATTTTAAATTTGCTTTACTAGTTCGTTTTAATCTTTACCATAATTCGCATAGCTAACCATTTAAATAACATTAGTTATATCATGTGAGCTCAAAAACTCAACGTTTGCTGGAAATATGTCAAATAAACTCATTTAAGAGTTTACATGATCCCTTCACATTCGTTATTTATCTGAGTTCACGACAAGAAAATGTATAATTCTTAGTTATTTTCCCTTGATGCAATGGAAACACTTGCACAATAAAACTAACATAGG
>BQNB010165623.1:2033-14199 GCA_026074375.1 Tanacetum coccineum | reverse complement strand
CGGTTGATTGTGATTGGGTTATTCCGTTAGAGATTCGAACCCAAGATCACTTCCAGAGGCTTTATAGTATTGGTTTACATATTGTCAAGGTGTGACAATCGTCGGATTCGAGCTAGGGGTTGTGGATCTCTTATTCGGTTGTACTGTAGCAAAGGCATAACCGAATTCGGTTCATCCCTTATTGTTACCTTCTGTATTTCGGTTCTATTCCAAGAGTGGGTTTAGGTGATCGGTTTTCAGAAGCACTTGGTTTACTTATTGTATTGGATACACGTGAGGTTTGGACTAGCATCCGGGCGTGCTTGTTTACGTGTTTGTGTGAGCACTCATAGAGGTGACCACTTAGTCACTAGTTTCATACACTTGGTTTCATATACTTGCTGGTGTCTACGAGGGTATGTTTCCTATTTAATTTACTTGTCCCTTAAATGTGTTTTATGTGTATGTTAATTATTGTACTAGACTAGATCTATCCGCTGCGTACTCGTAAGAGTTAATGGTTAACTTGATTGTTAAATTCCAACACTCACAGCCCCATAACCAACATTACAAAGTCGCTCTTCTTTCCCCTATTACAACCAGCCTTGTGTTAATTATCGATATTACCTTCTTTCGAAAATTGTACTTATACTAAAAAGGAGACATTATATGCTTGACACTACTTGATTTTGAGACTTAAGTCATACTTTAGAGCCATGAACTAGTCTATATATGGTATTGTTCAAACATAATACCTCGACTTTTTAGAACAGGTCCGAGTCAAATAGCAATGATTTGAAGCACTTCTTTTTACACAATTTCGGAAACCCAAGGACTCAATCGTATGGATATGTAAAATACAGGATTAAGCTGTGACACATTCACTAAAAAGAAATCCTTTTGTAGCGAATACTTATTAAAAAAATAAGAGTTTTAGCCGTACAAAAGCAACGTACTTTCTCAAATGTTTCGTTTTGGTACGTGAACTTTTTTTTGTTCCACTTAATGTAACGAACTTTCAAGTTTTGTGTTAATTTGACCAACCTTGACTGGCAACCGGGAAAAAAGTTATAAAACCGGAAAAAAGCCTACGTGGCATGTATAATAGTTTCTCTAATGTTCCGTTTTGGTACGTGAACTTTTTTGAATGTAATGGAGCTCCTGCGCACGTAATCTCTGAATTCTCTCAGTTACTGCAGTTCCATATTGCTGCATATTTTGACAATGAGCTTCCGGGTCAGCCAAGGGTATACTTACGCTTCCAGTCATGTCAGATTATACACAGATTGTATAATTGTTATATTCCATTCTTATTAAGTTATGGCTCTCCTGCAGGCTACACAACGTTCAGGTCGTCCTATCAAATCCATATGCAGTAGGCTTAAGGCAAAAGAGGGTCGGATTAGAGGTAACCTGATGGGGAAGCGTGTTGACTTTTCAGCACGTACAGTCATCACTCCGGATCCAACGATTAACATTGATGAATTAGGAGTACCATGGAGTATTGCTCTTAATCTTACTTATCCTGAAACAGTCACTCCTTACAACAAAGAAAGGTATATGCACACATTGAAGATTATACTTTTATAGTTTTTTGTTCCAATTGATTATTGGCGCTGAATTCCATTTTTTGAAAATTTTATTAGGTTGGAGGAGCTTGTTGCGAACGGTCCCCATCCCCCCCCTGGAAAGGGGAGCAAAAATTATTTATCGGGATTGACTGGTCAAAGGCTTGATATTCGTTACTTTAAAGGGTGATCATCATTGAGCTCGGATACTAAGGCATGTTCCTTTGTTGTATATTACTATTCCTAATTTGTTAATGTTGTTCACTTGTCATCCTTAATAATGTTTTCATTATAAAGGTGGAACGACACTTGATTGACGGAGATTTGGTGCTCTTCAATCGACAAACAAAGTCGGCATATAAGGATGTCTTATAATGGGCATAGGTTTAAGATCATGCCTCACTCCACCTTCAGGTTGAATTTATCAGTCACACTCATCCATAGATTGCTGATTTTGATGGAGATGAAATGAACATGCACGTACCTCAGTCTTGTCAAACAAGAGCAGAGATTCTAGAGCTGATGATGGTACCTAAATGCATTGTCTCGCCTCAAGCAAATCGTCCTGTTATGGGTATTGTGCAAGATACGCTGTTAGGCTGCCGTAAAATCACCAAGAGAGACACCTTCATCGAGAAGGTAATAGTTACAAGCTTGTGTAGACTAATGTTACGGTGCACACCATGTACATGTGAGTTAATATTTTCTAAGTGTGTATGCAGGACGTCCTTCTTGGAACTTATTATGTGGTGGGAGGCTTAGATGGAAAAGTACAAAACTACCTTTTGAAACCTAGACTTCTATGGACAGGGAAACAGGTGTTCAGTCTCATTATTCCGAAGCAGATTAATCTCATTAGAACAGCAGCTTGGCATTCAGAAAGTGAAACCGGATACTTAACGCCTGGTGACACTCAAGTTCGAATAGAGAAGGGTGAGGTTATCACTGGTACTCTTTGTAAACGAACCCTTGGTGCATCTACTGGGAGTCTTATACATGTCATCTGGTTTGTTTTCTGGACTTTTCTTTTTGGTAGTTAGTCTGAAATACGTGTGTAATTAACTAATCGTTATAATAATAATAATATCATAGGGAGGAGGTGGGCCCAGATGCTGCTAGCAAGTTTCTCGGACATACACAGTGGCTAGTTAACTACTGGCTTTTGCAACAAGGGTTCAGCATTGGTATTGGAGGGGAAAAACCCCCAAAAAACCCCAAAAAAAATTAGGGGCTAGTAAATTGTGGGGGGGGGGCTTTTTCAATTCCCACCTTATTGGGGGGGGGGGAAAATAAAAAAACCAAATCATGAGACTATCTTGAGAGCTAAGAATGAGGTGAATGGGCTTATTAGGGCTGCTCAAGATAATCAATTGAAGGCAGAGCCTGGTCGAACTATGATGGAATCATTTTTGAAATATAGTATTCCAAATTTTATTTTTTTTTTGTCTGGGTTTTTATTATTCTTGGGGGGGGGAACCAAGGCTCTGTCGATGATGAGGATGTAGCGCTCAGAAAAGCTTATCAGATAGCAAACCTCTTAAATATGGCTCGGATGATCACAGCTGGTTTTCAAAAAGGAAGTTTCATCTATATATCGCAGGATGACTGCTTGTTGTGGGGGAAACAGCAGAACGTTGAGGCGAAAACGAAAATTCCCTTTGGTTTTATGCGATCGGACTCTTCCTCATTTCACAAAAGATGATTATGGACCCGAAAGCCGTGGGTTTGTGGAAAACTCTTATCTTCGAGACCACAAGAGTTCTTTTTTCATGCTATGGGTGGTAGAGAAGGTTTGATCGATACCGCTGTGAAAACATCTGAAACTGGTTACATTCAGAGGCGGTTGGTAAAATAATGGAAGATATCATGGTGAAGTATGATGGTACGGTCAGGAACTCTCTCGGGGATGTTATCCAGTTTCTATACGGGGAAGATGGTATGGATGCAGTTTGGATCGAGAGTCAGAAACTTGATTCTTTAAAAGTTAAGAAAGGGGAGTTTGATCGGATTTTTAAGCATGAGATCGATGAAGAGAACTGGAATCCAAGCTATATGTCAACCAAACATGTCGATGATATAAAAACTATTAGGGAAATCTGTAATGTGTTCAAGGTTTTGAAGCACAATAAGATCGAGATGATAGAGATCAGCTTGGAACGTGATTGCTACCTACTGGTGATAACTTCATGGCGATAGCAGGGTGAATCTTAAACGGTTATTTGAATGTCTCAGAAGATTGTTTAAAGGTTGATTTAAGACAGACTTCAGATATGCATCCACTGGAAATTGTGGGAGCTGTTGATAAGCTTCAGGAGCGTCTTCGGGTTGTCCATGGTGATGATTTGTTAAGTATCGAAGGATTCAGAAATTCTACTTGTTGTTAAACATTCACACTTCGCAGCAAGGTTTTGTAGCTAGGAGGGTTCCTCAGTGAATATAAGCTTACGCGTGAGGCGTTGAGTGGTTATCGGTGAGATTGAATCGGATGGTTCTTACAGTCCACCTTGCTTGCAACAAGGAGATAATGATTGCTGTGTTCGCAGCACAGTCGATTGTGTGAGCCAGACACCAAATACTATTATTACTTTCCATACGCTTGGTGTGAGTGCAAGAATGTGCTCTCGGTGTTTCCTCGATTGAGAGAGATTATGAAGTGGCAAAAAAAAATCAAAAACCCCTTCGCTTTCTGTGTATTTGAAGCTTGATATCAGCAAAACAAAGGATCAGGCCAAGAATGTTCAGTGTGCTTTGGAATACACAACTCTTCGTAGTGTGACTCAAGCTACTGAAGTATGGTATGATCCGGATCCTATGAATACAATTATCGAAGAGGATGTTGACTTTGTGTATATCATATTTGAAATGCCGGTTAAAACATCATATTTATTCTGATGTGAGGAAATTGACAGGATAAGATATCTCCATGGCTACTTCGGATCGAGTTAAATCGGGAGATGATGGTTGATAAGAAGTTGAGCATGGCTGATATTGCAGAGAAGATTAATCTCGAGTTTGGTGATGATTTAACTTGTATATTCAATGATGACAATGCTGAGAAGTTGATTCTGCGTATTCGTATCATGAACGACGAGATGCAAGGCGATGCGGCTGAGGATGATGTGTTTCTTAAGAAAATTGAAAGCAGTTTGCTAATGGAAATCCTCTACGAGTGCTTCATGATTATTAACAAGGGGTTAATTAAATCAGGGAAAGCTAAACAAGTTTGAACGAGAACGAATGGGTTCAAGCAGAAGTCAAATGGTATGCTCGATAATGAATGGTGTTAATTTGTTGGCTGTTATGGGTCATGAAGATGTTGACGCCTTAAGAACAACCAGTAATCATGTCATTGAAGTGTTAGAGGTCCTTGGGATAGAAGCTGCTCGGAGGGCGTTGCTTGATGAGCTTCGAGCAGTCATTTCTTTTGATGGATCCTATGTCAATTATCGGCTTTGGCTATATTATGTTGATAACTATGACACTCATCGTGGTCACCTTATGGCCTTAACACGTCATGGGGATCATAGGAACGATTACCGCGGCCAATGAGAGATGCTCATTTGAGGAAACAGTTGACATTCTTCTTGACGCAGCTGTCTTTGCCGAAACAGATTACCTTTGTGGAGTTACTGAGAATATAATGTTGGGCCAGCTTGCTCCTTTAGGGACAGGAGACTGTGATCTCTTATTGAACGAGAAGATGCTAGAGCAAGCTTTAGATGTTCAACTTCCGAGCTATATGGAGTACGGTCCCGACATTGGGATGATACCTGGACACTTGCCAGTGACTCCTTTCCATAACGGGTCAATGTCTCCTGCTAGCCATCTCTTTAGCCCACATATACAGTTTTCACCGGGGGGTATCGATGCACAGTTTTCTCCTCATGTTGGTAGGATGGGCTTTTATCGCACACCATCACATGATCAATGGAGCCCGTCATCTCCTTATCCTCAACGTAGCCTATCAACTCCTTGGTATAGCCCGTCTTCGTCCTTGTTCATCAATATAGACCCACATGTATGTCCTGTAATTGTGACACGCCTGTCATCCCTATACTCATCGCGATTGGAATACTTTAAACCCAATCATCGCCATCATATTTCACTCGGTGTCGCCGTCCGTCTCACTCCGGTGTCCACGTCGTACAGTCCGGCGTCCCCGTCGTACAGTCCGGCTTCGCCGTGGTACAGACCGACCCCCCCGTCGTACAGTCCGACGTCGCCGTGGTACAGTCCGACGTCCCCGTCGTACAGTCCGAGTTCACCTGGTCTTACTTCGGATGGCTATAGTCCTACTTCACCTTACTACAGGTACCCATTCGAATCTCTTCCATTGCAGTTTTATAAGAATCTTATGAACTATATTAAAGTTAAATGGTGGCAGAAATGGCTGTAATATGTCAAAATGGGTAGGGTGGGGTGCCGGAAACATATTTGGTCCAAAAATTTATTTATTTTATGAAACAATTAGTGTGTAAAATATGATCACAAAAAACCGTCTATCAACAAGGCTGAACCGTTTCCTTTTTAGCAAATGGTAAACGTTACTTGGACCCCGATATTGTCGCCTGCATTTTGTATATTACGTTCCCTGCCATTAGTTTAGGGTTGCCATAAGTTGATGCAAATAGACGGGCTATACCAAGGAGTTGATAGGCTAATTGACATTTTAAAAAAAAGTTAATGCTAATTGACTTTGAAATAGTTTAGAAACTTTTAGGAGAAGCAAGGTTAAATGATTGCCTTAAATATGTGATTGTTATATTGAATGCACCATTATGTCCTAATGCATTGTTGAAGGAAGTTGATAAGCATTTTGGATAAGCAATCTTGATGTTGAATGGTAGATGGAAAGTATATTTCATCGGATGGAAAGTTTTTAATGGGCTGAAAGTATGTTAGAAGTATTGTATTCTCTATGGTTGGCAACCTGCTTGTACACAGCTGGACTAAAATTAAGGATTGAAGGAGCAAAACTTGTGATAGAAAACTCATAATATTATGTCCATCATAAAAAAACGCACCGACCTTGGCGGTTTGTATTTTATGTTGGGATTTGAGTAGTATCAGTTTTAGTGCGTTTGGATGCGCTATAGTGGTTTTGATTGATCTTTTTTACTTTCCATGGTGTTTACAGCATTTTGCCGTCGTTCACTAATGGTAAGCATGTTCTCTCCTTCTCCCTTACTTTTTTTTGGTTATGCACATTTAATTTTCAAGTTTTGTTTTCTATCAATACGTTTTGTAATAATGGGATCTAATTTTGACTGAAGATTATAAAAGAGGCATTATAAGGGGTTCGTTTTTTGGATTGCAGATATGGGACGGGGACATAAAATTTAGATTTTGAGCAGGCATCAACTTCAATCGAACCTAACCGAAAACATAATTTGAACCGAACCGAACTGATAACTCATAATAAAAATATAATGTTAAATAGATATTTAAATAAATTCGGAGTTTTCCGGTTCAAATTGTCACCCATATCCAAAACGTAACCGTAATTGTTAATTCGGACGTCGGTTAGGTTTTAGCAAGTTCGGTTCGTTTATTAGTTCGGTTTGGTTTCGGTTTTCGATTTATTCGGTTATTTTGGTTTTTTCTCCTCACCCCTAATAGTTTGTTTGCTAAATAATAGGTGTTTTTGGTTATTAAAAACATTATTTTGTATACTTTAGTGTTCTATTTTTCATGACAGTATATAAATTACTATTTATAACAGAAAACACATGTTTGTCCATGAACGAGGTGGGTTACTCGTGCTCCGCCGCTAAGCGTGAGGGAGTAACGCTTTAACGGACCAATAACCCCAAGGGCTATTTTTATAGATTGCTAAAAAAATTAAGTTAATGGTCGTTACTAAACGTTCGTTTAGTAACGGATCCGACCCAAAGACTATTTCTTAACTTGTTAATAAATAAAACGCAACGGTTACATACTTAACCGCCGTTAATGGGGGAGAGAGGAGTATTTTTAATTTTTTTAAAGTGAGGGTATTTTTCTTAATTTGCCACAAAATATGGGGATTTTTTGTAAAATTTACATGAGCCGGTAAATGAGTCGGGTAAATGGGTCGGGTTGTGGGTTGGGTCAACCGGTACGTGTCAAGGGTATTCACCATCTTCAACAAACGCCTCAAAAGGATGATGATGATGGCTCGAGGAAGGACTATGGCTTTCGGACATTCAAGTGGGGAAGAGATGTTTTTCTATGGTGTATCATATCATTTTCGCAGGGACATTGATTTCGATTTGTTTGGTATAAAGTGAGACCAGACGTACTATTCTTGTATCGTTTCAAACAAATATAAGTCGGGTTGTTCCCGATCAAGTAAAAACTCCGGACATTCCTTATCAGTTAATCATCTTATCTAGTATAGGGTAGTCCTGAGGAGTTGGATTTAAAACATAATGTCTTTTATTAAAACCCGGTTTGACTCGGGCCGGTTCAACTCAGGTCGGGTTGATTAACCGGAGTTTTAATTTTTTTGAAACCCGATTAGACTCACCGGGTTTGAAGTGACTCTGGTCAACCCGGTTTCCGACGTGTATTAATAGTGTGTTAATAGTTCGGGTCGAAAAAACGGGTCAAATTAAACCGGGTTTTATATTTTTGAAACCCGGTTAGACCCGCCGGGTTTGAAGTGACCCGGGTCAACCCGGTTTTCGACGTGTATTAATAGTTTCTAGCTTTGCATATTCCTTTTGAATGAAAGTTTTTTACTAAAATTTGTAAAATTTTCCATTATATCTAGTATGGATAATAAGTTTCAGTATTTTTTCAAAATGATAAAATTACTATTGAAAATTTTTAAAATTCGATAGTGTCATTTCAACTAATTGTGGTTAATACCCATGGAATTCTGTGTTGTAATGTTAACTTTGTTAAAAAAATGAAATTTTATATAAATACACCCAGTTTAAAAAAATTATTTATGTAGTCTTGTTTGATATTAACTAAACGCACTTTATGACTTTGTGTTCTAGTTATGTTTGATATGTGAAATTTTGATAACCAGAGTATATCAACTTTAGCTTAAAAACATTTAGCGTGTTTAAATCTTGAAAATTTAAACAAAAGTAGAAACTTTGGTTTATCTTATAATCTTCCATTTAAGAAATTTGATTTCGTGTGAAATCTGTTATTAACAAATTAAATTGTAAAGGTTACAATTGGTGGAGGATTAAAACATTTTTACGTTTGTGATTATGGGTTTCTTGCATTATGTGTACCATATATAAAAAGATGATTTGGGCTCCTGGAGTGGACTAATTGTTATGTGGAATCTTTTTTTTTCTTTTTCAATTGGGCTCTTAATGGGCTTTTAATAGGCTTAATATAAAAGGCTCGGTTGAGTCCGGTCTTCTGGACTTGTTCTTGGTGGTTTTTATTTCGAGCTTTTTAGGCGGTGTAAATAATCTTTTGATAAATGCTTGTAATCGCTTCACTTTTGCTCCAAATGCCTAGTTCCGTACCAAACATAAGAAATAACACTTTTAACGCTATAATGCAACAAATGTAAGTGTGGAAAAAACTATTTGTTTTTCAAATTTATTCACACTTATTTTATGGTAACAAACTTTTACACAATTATAAATGTGAACAAACACATTATATTTTACACACTTTTTTAAAGTGTGTACAAAAAAGTGTGGTAAAATGACATATTTTTTGTAGTGTATATTACGTAATGATGCATATAAATCTGTAAGTTATACATGGATTCAATCATCCCATGGCTCTCGCGTAGCGGATTAATCCTCCTAGCTAGTTCCGCATATGTAAATCTGTAATTTATGCAACAAATCCTAGATGCCTCCATGGGTCAAATATCAAAAGTTGTATCGTGCATATGCATGCCTCAACAACTACAGAAACATGACATTGCATATTGTTTACAAAAGTACTTGTTTCTACTTTCATAAATTTAAACATATTAGATAATAGTTTTTTTTTTTTTTTTTTGAACGGCGATTTATAAAAACACTAGCAAGAAGTAGATCAATACAAAGGACCATATAAGGGTTCTTAAGCCAAATCGGTCCACTTGAACGTACGCTTACATCTGAATTTACACCAATAAAAGAACTGAAAACTAAATTATCAAATTCAGCGTCTTTTCAGGGATCTTCTTATCAACCAGAAGCCTTGTTGCGAAAGTTCACATATATCATCCACAGAACTAGTATACACCCTCAAGAACGCCTTTGAGTTTGGATTCATGCCAAGATAATTTTAAAACTAAGACGGAGTACACAACTTCTGATATTAAGAACAACATGTAAACTAATTTTAAAGGCGCCTGCTTAGCGATGGACTCATGCACCGTCTGGCATCTTGGCAAGCTTGGAACAAATGAACTTTGGTAACGGACTAACGGTTGACCAATCCACGTGACTCGAGCATATGGCGACATAGTTAAACTATACTATGAGCTTATCGTGACTACTTTAAAAAGAAGAGGACAAGAAAACAAGGTATCATACCCGAGAACAAAAAAATCAATAGTTTAATAACCGTGTACCTATCTTGTTTTGATATCGTTTGATTTGTTTCAATTATTCGGAGAATTAATCATTGGCTCGATGTAGCAAACACAAAATGTTTAAATATTAATTAGTTATGTCTTCAATTCCTCCTATGGTAGTAAGTTCTATGCATCTAAGGCAAATAAAACCTTTTCATGCACATAAACTGAATCAAATTAAATTACAAAAAGAATCACTTGATTGAAGGAATGTCAAACACTAGCTACCAAAATAAATCAATTTACAATGATTCATTCTTTTAGTTTTTTTTTTGTAACAATGGTTTCCGCCATGGGAGTTTATCAAGATACATGGTATTATATTTCTGAACGAATACACACGATATTCTTGAGGTACTAAAACGGAATGCCTAGAGTGTTTATACCTCTCTAATTGCTCATATATTTTGATCAATCTTGCCATTTAAGAAAGAGACGTACCAAAGTGTTGCAAACGGTATTCAAGAAAGAGGTGGGTTATTTTGCATACTAGTTTCTCTCTGCATACCAAGGGACAAATATTGATCATCCATTTCATTAGATTAAAAAGACATGATTTAAGATTAAAAAAAACATGGAGGGACCAAAAGTGTAAATTTACTAAAACTCACACTACCACTCCCTCATTATTTGTAGTGTTGACAAATCTTGCCCAAATTGCAATTAATTATTTTTTTGACATTTTGTACATATTTTTACGTTTCTTTACGTTTTTTATGTTCTTATACGTTTTCGTTTATTTTTTTACGTTTTCGGCCGTTTTTTTACGTTTTTGTCTGTTTTATAACATTTTCGTTAGTTATTTTACGTTTTCGTCTGTTTTTTTACGTTTTCGTCTGTTTTTACGTTTCCTCCGTTATTTTACGTTTTCGTCCAATTTTTTTAACGTTTTCGTCAGTTATTTCATATTTTCGTCTTTTTTATATGTTTCATCCGTTTTTTTACGTTTTCGTCAGTTTTTTACGTTTTCGTCAGTTTTTTTACGTTTCGTTCGTTTTTTTACGTTTTCGTCAGTTTTTTATGTTTTCGTCAGTTTTTTACGTGTTCGTCCATTTTTTTACATTTTCGTCCGTTATTTTACGTTTTCGTCTTTTTTTTTACGTTTTCGTTTGTTTTTTACGTTTTCGTCTATTTTTTTACGTTTTCGTCAGTTATTTTACGTTTTCGTCTGTTTTTTTACGTTTTCATCTGTTTTTTTACGTTTCATCCGTTATTTTACGTCTTCGTCAGTTTTTTTACGTTTTCGTTGTGTTTTTTTAACGTTTTCGTTAGTTATTTCACGTTTTCGTCTTTTTTTCATTTCGTTAGTTTTTTTACGTTTTTGTCAGTTTTTTTACGTTTCGTCCGTTTTTTTACGTTTTCGTCAGTTTTTTACGTTTTCATCAGTTTTTTACGTGTTCGTCTAATTTTTTACATTTTCGCCCGTTTTTTTATGTTTTCGTCTGTTTTTTTACGTTTTCATATGTTTTTTACGTTTTCGTTTGTTTTTTTACATTGTCGTCCATTTTTTTACGTTTTCGTCCGTTTTTAACGTTTTCGTCAGTTATTTTACGTTTTTGTCTTTTTTTTACGTTTTCGTCCGTTTTTTTTTACGTTTTCATCCGTTTTTTTAACGTTTTCGTCAGTTATTTTACGTTTTCGTCTTTTTTTTCATCTTTCATCTTTTTTTACGTTTCCTCTGTTTTTACGTTTTTGTCTGTTTTTTACGTTTTTTGACATTTTCTTACGTTTTCTCATGTTTTTTTACATTTTCATACGTTTTCGTCCGATTTCGCACGTTTTCTTACGTTTTCGCACGTTTTTTTACTTTTTCGCACGCTTTCGTCCGCATTCGCACATTTTCGTAGGCTTTCCCGGGTTTTCGTCAGCTCTCCCGCGTTTTCGTCAGCTCTCGCGCGTTTTCGTCAGCTCACTCGCATTTTCGCCAGCTCTCGCGCGTTTATGCCAGCTCTCGCGTGTAACATTCCGTATTTTCAGGTCTTTTACGACGTCATTAAATTCACTATTTATTTATTTTTTCTCTCGTGCGCGTTTACTTTTAATTTTAATAGTTAAGTTAAATCGCGTAAGCTATAAATCAACAATTAGCGTA
>BQNB010165620.1:0-14199 GCA_026074375.1 Tanacetum coccineum | reverse complement strand
ATTTCTTGGAATAGGGACCACGCTTGATATCTTCCAGAATATTCACATACTATATTTTGAATACGGCGTATTGAGTCTCTCTGGATACGGCGTATTGAACTTTATTCCTCTGTGGTCTGTATACGGCGTATTGATCTTTAGAATAGTAATCTTCAAAATATCTTCATTTAAGCTCTAGAATGCACGCCTTTTGCTAACTTTTACCAATTACTCCATAATTACCGCAATTCTCAAATATAAATGATTAAGTAACAATTCTTTGCAATAATTATACAAAATGGGTTAATAACATGGGATAAATGATGCTATAAAATAGACGTTGTTTGATGTCATCACTCTTCAAGATGAAGACTGACATGGATGGCAATGTACACACCTTTAAAGCTTGTCTTGTGGCAAAAGGATTTACCCAAACCTACGAAGTAGATTATGGGGAAACCTTCTCTCCTGTTGCATACATTAAAGCTATAAGGATTCTTTTAGCCATAGCTAACTTCTATTACTATGAGATTTGGCAAATGGATGTCAAGACAACCTTTCTAAACAGTCACCTAAACAAGGTATGCAAACTTCAACGTTCCATTTATGGATTGAAGCAAGCATCTAGAAGGTGGAATAAAAGGTTTGATGAGGAAATCAAGAAGATTGGGTTTTCTCAAAATCTTGATGAGCGATGTGTATATCTCAAAGCTAGTGGTAGTAATGTTGCATTCCTAATCCGTATGTCGATGACATATTGCTTATAGGAAATAACGTTTCAATGCTGCAAGAAGTTAAATCTTGGCTTAGTAAGTGTTTTTCTATGAAAGACTTAGGAGAAGCAACATACATCCTTGGAATCAAGATCATACGTGATAGATCTAAGCGGTTAATAGCTCTTAGTCAAAGAGCTTATCTAGAGAAAATTATAAAGAAATTTAGGATGGAAAACTCCAAGAAGGGGTATACTCCAATGATGGAAAAGCCTGACTATAGAAAGTCTTAAGGTGCTAAAACACCTAGTGAGGTACAACATATGCAAAGATTTCCTTATGCTTTGGCTATAGGTTCAATCATGTATGTGGTTAGATGTACTAGACCTGATGTTGCCTTTGCGAAAAATTTGTGTAGTCATTTTCAGCAAAATCCTGGTGAGATTCACTAGACTGCTATGAAAACTATTCTTAAGTATTTGAGGAATACTAAAGATATTATTCTTATGTATGAGGCAAAACCTAAAGCTGAGCTGAAAGTATTATGTTATGCTGATGCAAGTTTTTAGACTGATAAGGACGATACTAAATCTCAAACGGTGTATGTGTTCATACTTAATGGTGGAGCCGTACATCAATGGAAGCTGTCTAGATAAGAAAATTTATTGATGGACTTGGCGATGTCATGCCATCGAATAAAAGACCTATGGAGATGTTATGTGACAATGAACCCGCAATAGCAATCGCCGCTGATCCTAGAATCTTGAAAGGAGCCAAACATTTTCAAAGGAAATATCACTACATTCGTGAAGTAATTCAAGAACGTGAGTTTGTCCTTAAGAAAGTTCACATAGATGACAACGTATCTGATCCGTTCACAAAATCAATGTTGTTCAATAAGCATTTTAAACATGCTATGGCAATTGAGATTGTTGCTGCTAGTAGTCTCATGTAAATTTGTGATATGTTAGTTAGTATTTGGATAATGGGATGTTAAACGATTGTTATTTCTTTTGAATAACTTAATATACGTGGTATCTTGTTTACATTTTTATAATTATTGTGTCATGTATTTGCATGTTTAAATCCATGAGTGTTTTGTTTAAGCATTCTAAAGTTTCATCCATTACCAGTTAACAATATGAGAATATTGTTAAAATAAGGTAAATGTGAGTGTTTGCTTGTATTCTGGAGAATATGTAAATATGATTTTGCCAACTTCACATGTTATTCAATGAGGTTGAATATTAGATACCCCACCCGTGTTAATCACTTTATGGATCGACGTCATTAGGTGCATTACACATATGATGAAAGTTATGTTTATCCTTATACTTGAGATGCAAGCGGGTTTTGCATGTATGGATAGCATTTTCTTGACCATAGTCTAACACTATACTGTAAAAGGGTAGTTATAACGACTATTTTCATAAATGTTAAGAAGTACGTAACGAACACTTGTAGTCAAAATATGATTTTCTCCTCCACTTGAGTGAGAGTAAGATACTTACTAGGCTCCTCGTTGGGTTGATTAGATATTTGCATGGCCGTATCCAAAGTGTAGTTAAGATGATTCTTTTTACATTTGGTCATCTAAATCAATACAGATTCGAGAAACAGAATCATTAAATTATGGAATGACTATTGATCCATATTCATATTTAACATTGTATCTTAAACAAAGGGATAAGACTGACGTAAACCATGGAAGGATGAGTTGTTTATCAAAACAACATACTCAGATATTTCTGGGAGCATTGATGATATTGCTAGACTATTCATTAATGTTAGTATAGTATATTATATGAATGAGATATTCGCAAGTGGGAGCTGTTGGTTTGTGCTCATGTCATACGGATATTTATACGGCCCAGGGGGAGGGAGGGGGGGGGAGGGGGGGGGGTGGGGAGGGGGGGGGGGGTGGGGAATACGTGACGAACAACGTGGTCCCACACGTTTACACTTAGATATCATTCAATTAATGTTTATAATAATATATTTGTATATTTATTATTTATTATAATATATGAGTTGACGAAAGAACACTAACGGTCGTTACTTAGTTTGTATGAATAATTAACTATAAAGGCTTTTTAATTAATGGGTAATTAAATGTAATTAATCATAAATATTAGAAAAGTCAAAAGGTCTACACCAAAGGGTGTTGGTCTTTGGTTCGACCGGATATAAGCCCAAGGAAGGGTGGATTGGGTTTTGAGCTATCTTTTCCTACAAGTTATGTATTTTAGGTAAACCCTAAAATCATCTACTATATAAAAAGGATCCTAGAGCTCATAAATCTCATCCCTTCTCTTCTCTCTTTCTTGGTGCAAACGAAACAAACAACCCTTTAGGGTTTTCAGTTTCAATTATTCTTGTGTTCACTTGTTCGTTGATCAAGAACTAGCATTCGAGTGATATCGTTTGACGTGTAGTGTGTATACACGCAGAGGTTATTTCTTTTAGTAACTTAATAGTGGTTTTGAATAAACACGATTAGACACACATGCGTGTACACGAAGACGCTTGCGTTTTGTCACTAGCTTGGTTGCTAAAGATATGTTCCTTTATTTATGTTTATGTTTTTTATGTGTTAATTATATGTGGTATATGTGATCTATATCCGCTGCGTAGCTCGTAGAATATTAGTGTAATATTAGGGTTAATGATTAACCAACTCCAACATGTAGCGTTGTTGTTGAACATAAAAGTCAACTTGAAGTCAAACTTAATGTGAGGGACTAGAGTTGTCATTTTATGGAAGTTTCAATGATGTGAAAGGAGTTTAGAAGGAAGTGTTAAGGCTTAAGGAGATTGAGGGCTAAAGTAAAACTTATTAGTATATAAGTATTTCATCACTGGCTAGGGTTTCATAATTGATAACCTGATCACTTTGTTTACACCTTTCTCTCTTAATTGTATGTATTCTTGATATCATCATGATATCAAATCTTTTAGTCTGTATTATAGCTTGATTGATCTTTTTATTTAATTAAACTTTAGTCTGAGTGTAAGTGTTTGTAGTGAGGTTGATAAGATCCACATAGTGGTGATTATCGTAGTCTTTTATATTTTTTAGGTGAGCACACATTTATGGACTCATCTTCTTATTCTATTAAGTAATAAAAGAGTGCATGTGGGGAGGTTGGTCGAGTGCATATTCATTGTTCTTGGTGTGGATTTGATATTGATTACAGTTGTAGAGCATTGATGTACGAGTTTTTGTTGCTAGTTAAAGATATGGTAGTTAATATCTTTATGAGTTTGGTTTTATAAGATAATAAATCTAGATTGTGCATTTAATAAGTAGCAAATTATCAACTTTGCATGGATTACATTGGGGAACCACTAACTCTCACACGTGTTACAAAGAAGCGAAAAGATAAATTTAATCTTTACAAGGAAACCCTATATTTAAGATGATTGAATTGCGTCAGTTGTTCCTTAGTACCAGCACGGGCGTCTTCGGCGTAGTAAAGATTCAAACCAAGATTTTTTGGGCCTCTACCGATCCAACACTTCCTGCTTTCTTATATCTCAATGGGCATACTTTCCGTATTTTGTGTCAAAATAATGGACCAAATCCATTAGTTTTGGGCAATCAAGTATTGTATATAAGTTGGTGTCTGGGCCGTGATAGGTTTCGCGGGTAGGGGTATTTGGCATTTAAAGGAACCACATTAGGAGTGGCTTTTTGTGTTTTTTGACTTTCATAGTCGAATTCATAGTTGGTGTTTACTTGACCATAGTTGAAA
This sequence comes from Tanacetum coccineum, assembly GCA_026074375.1. NCBI lineage: Eukaryota > Viridiplantae > Streptophyta > Magnoliopsida > Asterales > Asteraceae > Tanacetum > Tanacetum coccineum. The sequence goes on along the minus strand of BQNB010165620.1, from coordinate 9,752 downwards.
GCATGTACTAAAAGAGGTGATGGTGAGCTCCCCAACTAAATCCCTTTACTATACATGTTTAATGGAAGAAAAGAGCAAAATGGTTTCATGGACGTTCAACACTGTCACACCCCGCCAAGGTGGAAACACGAGGCATAACGTTATGGGTATCATCACAACACAATGGTGTCAACAATAGAGAAAACTAAATGCATTAAATAAAACAAAAAGGACACAAAGTGTCGTGACAATACCAAACACACGAAAAAGGAGTCTTGTAATGAGGTAAAAGAGTCACTCCAATACAAAGACATAACAAAATAATCCAAAGCCTAAAACAATCATAGATTCAATTCAAAACAAACACTAAAGGAAAACTAGGGAAACTCCGCATGCAAGCTTACGGTCTCACTAGCCAATCTTCCCTAACTCACTTCCCTCATGAGCTCCATGAAAAATGATCTTAAAACATCAACAATAATGTTAATAGGTTTTAGACACGCAATAATACTCGTTTTTACTGTGATTATCAAGTCAAAGAAGGACAATAATGAACTACCATGAACTCATGCTAGCATGCAACCAAAATAAAATCTTATAATCCACAAACATAACTTCCCCTTCGGGCTTAGAATAGTTAGCACTAAAAGCAACCAAGTTCACCACGAAGGTATCACACAACATATCACATTGGGTAGGCGTACCCATCCGATCCAATAACCAACACAATATGGGTAGGCGTACCCCTCCGATCCAATAATCACGAAGCATGAGGTAGGCGTACCTCTTCCGATCCCAAATAACACATGTATCACATAGTCATATAATAGTCATATAATATCCAAAAGCAATTTAAAACACATAATCACAACGATAAAACATTTCAAAACATATTTTGCATCATTTTCATCCTAAGAAAACATAGTAAAATGAGACTATGAAACTCACCTGATGCACAACTACTCACGAATATCCCTTGAAACCACTAACACAAAATAAAACCCATGTTACACGCGATTAGGCTAAATGCCCAAGACGATGTAACTATCAATTGATAGACTACTAGGCTTATATTTTACCATACTTCCCATAACTTACTTATACTCTAAATACCTTTAATCATTTATTCTTGTTTTCCAGGTTTTCGGCAGAATTTTGTAGTCACTGTATGACCACAAATAAAATACTAAATCACCAAATTGATTTTTCCCTTTCATTCCTTACCTTCTCAATGGGTTATGAACTACTGTGATTTTAAAAAAATAATAATATTAAGCTTAACTATTTTATAAAAATTCAACATCACAAAGTACTCAAATTCGAATCTGAACGCACATCAAAAAGTTTAATTTTTCTAAGAATACTTAGACAATGAATTAGAGGTTGTGCTTTGAGCTGGAGTTAATAGACACATAAAATATGACCTTTAATTTTTGGCTAACCTCAATTCAACTTTTAAGTAAGGGTTTTACTCCCCGAAATTAGACCCAAATCTGACCCGAATTTACTGTTTTAACAACTTTTCTTGCAAAAATTATTTAACTAACTTTCCGACCTCAAAACCTTTCGAGGCCGGACTTTTTGAAAACTAGACTCTCTGAACTTTAATTTAGGCACAAGATTCAACCCAAAACTCATTTTTATCATTGAAATATCATTCGATCAACACGACCCAAAATTCTGCCAAACCCTAACTTTCAATCTAACGCGTTCTAAACTAAACCGTTTACACCCACATGCTCTAAATCTAATCCCGAACACTCCCATATAGTTTTATATCATTAATTTATAAAAAAAATTATGAACCCTAATTATTCCATCAATTAAAGTTACTAATTATAAAAAGATTAAACAAAAAATTAATTGAAACATACTTAAACCTTTACTTGATTACCTTTAAATCACCACATTTGATAAAAAAAAAAAATTTCTTCTTGAGGGTTTCGGCCGAACAAACAAAAGAAGTAGAGAAAAAATGATTTAGGAATTTATTAAATTTGTATTTATACTATATAAAATCCTAATTTAACTCAAACTTTGTTTCCTTTTTTTTCTTTCTTTAAAACCGTTTTTATTTTTATAAAAACCTTTATTAATTTTGCAAACCTTTTAAATAAAAACTAGTTTTAAACTTACTATTTATAAATTTCATTTTATAACTTACTTTCCTAATTTAGAAAAACCTACGCTTAATTAATTTAAATACTAGACTTAACTAATACCTAATAATACCTTATATACACTTACGCTCATATATCAATTATTCACCAAATTACACGATAACGCATAACATGCAAGCACGCCATCATTTCCATCGTCACTATAAGTGAACAAAATGGAAATACTCATCAAATACCTCAAACTCATTCCTAAATAAGATGAGCACGCACCCCAGATAAAGCTACATAGCACACACATATAACACGTATAAGCACTTAGCCAACACTAAAAGTATGACTAACCTGCTCAAATCACGGGTGTCACAGTATCCCCTCCTTAAGAAAATCTCATCCCGAGATTTAACTAGCCGATTCAATAGCACGATCAACAAATAACTGAGGATACTTAGACTTCATATGGTCTTCGCGCTCCCAAGTGAACTTGGGACCACGCTTTAAATTCCAACGAACTTTCATAAGCGATATCTTACTACGCTTCAAACTCCTAATCTCACGGTCCATAATCTCTACAGGTTCCTCAACAAAACGAAGAGTCTTGTCGATCTTGATTTCATCCAATGGCACATGCAGATTAGCATCCGCCAAGCATTTCTTCAAATTTGACATGTGGAATGTGTCATGCACACTACTCAATTCCTTAGGCAATCTTAACCGATAAGCTACAGGGCCAATCCTTTCAAGGATCTCGAATGGTCCTACATACCTCGGTGCTAACTTGCCTCTCTTTCCAAAACGAATCACGCCTTTCCAAGGCGACACCTTTAATAGCACACAATCTCCTACCTCGAACTCCAACGGCTTACGCCTATTATCAGCATAGCTTTTTTGACGATCCCTCGCCGCTTTAAGCTTTTCCTTTATCAACACTACCTTATCAGTTGTTTCCTGTACCAGTTCGGTTCCAATCAAACTACTTTTACCAATTTCCGCCCATAGAACGGGCGACCTACATTTTCTTCCATACAATGCCTCGAACGGAGCACACCGAATGCTCGAATGATAACTATTGTTGTATGAGAATTCAGCTAGTGGTAGGTGAACATCCCAATTGCCATCAAAGTCAATAACACATGCCCTTAACATATCCTTCAAAGTCTGAATCGTACGCTCACTTTGTCCATCCGTTTGAGGATGATAAGCTGTACTCATATCCAATCGCGTCCCTAAAGATTTTTGCACTGTTTGCCAGCAACGTGATGTAAACCGTCCATCTCGATCCAAAATAATCGACACGGGAACTCCGTGTCGTGCGACTATCTCATCGATGTACAACTTTGCCAATCTCTCAGTACTATAATCCTCTCGCATCGCCAGAAAATGAGCCGACTTGGTCAACCTGTCGACTATTACCCAAATCGTATCATGCCCATTCTTCGTCTTAGGTAACTTGGTGATAAAATCCATAGTGATCTTATCCCACTTCCATTCGGGTATCTCGGGTTGTTGCAATAAACCCGAAGGCCTTTGATGCTCAGCCTTCACCTTTGCACAAGTTAAACATTCGCTAACATAGGTAGCAATATCCCTCTTCATTCCCGGCCACCAGTACATATCTCGAAGGTCATAGTACATCTTATCCGCTCCAGGATGTACGGAATACCTGGACTTATGAGCCTCATCCATAATTACTGTTCTCACACCTCCTACTAACGGAACCCATATTCGATCCATAAAGTACAAACTTCCGTCTCCTTTCCTTTCCATCTGCTGATCTAAACCATGTAACCTTTCAGCAAATACGTTCTCCTGATTGAACGCCTCACCCTGAGCTGCCAGTATCATTCCTTTTACTCCAGATTGAATAGTCATAGCCATTGCCCGTACACGTTTAGGTTTCACCCGTTCCTTCCTACTCAATGCATCAGCCACCACATTCGCTTTACCCGGATGATAGCGAATTTCACATTCATAATCACTAAATAATTCGATCCACCTCCTTTGGCGCATATTCAACTCCTTCTGATCAAATATGTGTTGGAGACTTTTATGATCCGTGTAAATGACACTTTTCGTACCATACAAATAATGTCTTTAAGTTTTTAGAGCAAACACCACTGCTCCCAACTCTAGATCGTGTGTTGTATAATTCTTCTCGTGGATTTTTAACTGCCTTGACGCATAAGCAATTACCTTATTTCTTTGCATAAGCACACAACCTAATCCCTGATTCGAAGCATCACAGTAAACTACAAAATCTTCAACTCCATCAGGAAGTGACAATATCGGCGCATCACACAAATTATTTTTCAAAGTCTGGAAAGCCTCTTCTTGTTCCACACCCCACACATACTTTTGGTTCTTCTGAGTCAACGAGGTAAGAGGTTTAGCAATCTTAGAGAAATTTGCGATGAAACGACGGTAGTAACCTGCCAACCCCAAAAACGATAGAATCTCAGATGATGTCGTAGGAGCTTTCCAATTCTTTACTGCCTCTATCTTACTTGGGTCCATGTGAATACCACTCTGATTAACCACGTGACCAAGGAAATGCACTTCTTGCAACCAGAACTCACACTTGGAGAATTTAACATACAACTTCTCCCTCAATAATTCTAAAACTAACCTCAAATGCACTTCATGATTCTTTTCTTAACAAACAACACTGGTTCTCCCTACGGAAAATGACTAGGTCGTATGAAACCTTTGTCTTGCAACTTTTGAAGTTGTTCAGATAATTCTTGCATTTCCGAGAGTGCTAGACGATATGGAGACTTCGCGACTGGCGTCGCTCCAGGAACTAAATCTATGCGGAACTCAACTTGTCGTTGCGGTGGTCATTGACAAGTCTTTCAGAACATATCAACAAAATCTCGTACGACGGAAGTATCACTCACTTTCGGTTCATCTACCTTCGTGTTCAATAAGGTTTTCGCGACTCCTTGAGTACGTTCACCTTGAACCCGAAGTATCTCATCACCTTCCAACGATATCCTAACCACCTTTTCATGACATACTATCACGACCTTATTCTTGGACAATCAGCCCATTCCCACAATCACACCAAAGCTTCCACGACCCGACTGTATCAACAAATTCTAAGGATTACGAACTATCGAATAGGATAACGAACGAATATCGAATCACGGCTAGAATACATATGGGGGATTCCACATATGCAAATAGACGTGGATCAAATGACATAAGAATCCTTTGAAAGAAAGGATACATATATGTACCGAGTGAAAACGCAAACGAAAAAAAATCAACAGGCGTACCACGACAAAAGAAACACATAACGAAAATCATTACGCACCAGAACTTATAAATACGAAAGACAAAATTCTTATACCAACAATCGACTTTACTCGAAAGAACCAATTAAATAATGTTTTTATAAAAAAATCAATTTAAAATAAAGAAAGTCGTTTTAAATATAAAAATCATTTTAAAAAAAATGTCTGAAGTCTAATCTTTGTAAAATTCATTTTAATCATGGTTGTCATAAAAATCTAGAGATAGTTATCTAATGGTGTATCGCATCTTACTACCATGAATCATTTTAAACCTACTTTTCATAATAAAATTTAGAATTTAATAACCACACGACAATTTTCATAACTTAATTGTATAGGCCACTTAAACATGTTCTATTCACAACGATCATTTTAAACACATTTTATTCACAATAATCATTTTAAACACAGTTTTCGCCAAACATCACCAAGATATTCTTCAAAAGGGTTTTTTTTATAATTCGACATCAATTATACTATATGTTACTCAAACAAAGGACACCGCAATACCAAAAGGGATTTTAAAACACCGTACAGACTCTAACACCATTCTGTTGTTTGAAAACGAAAGAAAATACCAAAAACCATATACTCAGAATAAAATCAAACGAACTCGTACAAGAGAAACTTATGCAAGACGTTACGGATCCAAAAGAAAACGTAAGGTCTTATCCGAAATAACGATCAACAGAGCAAACCTAAAAGCATCGATACTAACACGTCGCCAACGGGTTACGAAAACCAAGAGATATACAACCAAGGGAGTAAATATCCGTACTAAATTGTCACGAACAAATAGTGCTTAAAAGGAAAAATTCTGATATTCCTACGAGAAGTCAACTTACGGGAAAACCAGTGAAATGTACTAATAACCAAAAGCAGCAGATCCGAACAACCAATATACATCAAGACGTCGAATAGGAAGATAGGACCTCCTTACAACAAAGTACGATGAAGGGATTCTACACTTAGAGTTAGGAATCCGAACGAATAATCGAGCAAACGAACAACCTCAATAATAGTAATAGTAGTACTAATATGTATCCGCAAACGTTAGATAGAAGGAAAACTTACTATCTACACAACTATCCATAACACATCCGCACATTAGGTTAAGAGAATAATTCCCTAACCATATAACCATCCTTATCAGGATTGCAAACATTACCACACCTCACACTACCAAGTAACAAACAAACATCAATCAATGCAATCATGGTCACAAGTCCACGTGTGTGATGCCTTTATAATTATGTCGGCCGCCATAATTATAATTGCCTCCTTTCACACATGTACTTACTTACAAGACTAAACATCTCAATGATCACTCACATATAAGCACATATACCACATTGCACATCTTAAATCACCACCACATAACACATAAAGGATGCTCCAACAAATAACTACTTACTTATATAAAGATAAAGTCAAAAATGACATAAAGGAACGAAAGTCTCGCAGCGCCTCCAAAATACGGGATATTCAAAAGAATTAATCAATAACAACGTGACGAGGTAAAAGACGGAATAAATCTATGTTGGGCCTCGCATGGGTTTGACTTTACCTTCGCAAGAGTCACCCGACTCTGCGGGTCCAGCCCTACTATGACTATCCAACAAGCGATCAACTACTCTATCTCCTTTGGTTCCATAAGAGGCTCCTCATACACTTAAGTCCAGTTGGGAAAATAGTTCCCCAGCGAGACTTCTTACGGGTGGGCGAAAAACATAGCTAAAATACTCAGAAAGTAATACATATCATATTAGATAATGGTAGGCAAAATAACTAAAATGACAACTTAGCAAAATACGAGATATATAAGCTATGCAAAAATAGAGGGGAAGCATAGTAGTTATAGCATTAAACACTTAAGCCCTAAATGCATCTACATGAAGGACTCCTAGGTTATAGTCTAGGCTCTACCACCTACTTCTCTATAACCAAAGGCTCTGTAATTTAGACTGTCACACCCCGCCAATGCGGAAACACGAGGCGTAACGAGAATGGATATCATCACAACACAATGGTGTCACAATAGAGAAAGCTACATGAACTAAACGGAACATAAGGGACACAAAGTGTCATGAAAATACCCATCAAAACATATAAGATATCTGGCATCTTGTTTTGAAGAAAAAGGGGTTCACTTCAATACCAAGACATGCAAAACAACCAAAACCAGACTAAGCAGCTCAAACCAATTAAACATTTAATATTCAAACAAACGAGAAATAAACTAGGAGATTAAACTTAGCATGCAAGCCTACGGTCTCTCTAGCCACGCTTCTTAATCTTAACATCCTCATGATGCTCACCTGAAAATGCTGCTTAAATACGTCAAACAAAATTGTTTGGTGAGAGTCATAGGTTATTAACAACACAATTCAAAGCTTATAACAATTACTGTGATTAATGTACACATGGCAGGACATTAAATGAACTATCATACAAGCTAGCATGCAAATGTAACCAAAACAAGCGTGGGAACGGAACGTGTCCCTCGATCCAACAAGTATCAACAATTGGGTAGGAACGTTACCCCCAATCCTATAAACCATCACATCACATGGGTAGGAACGTTACCCCCAATCCCAATATCACAACAAATGGGTAAGAACGTTACCCTCAATCCTGATATCACAACAAATGGGTAGGAGCGTTACCCTCGATCCCAATACACATAAGCATTTAGCACGTAACATACAATAGCCAAGTAAAGTCCATACACTTTCAAAAAAACAAATAATCATAGTAATTAGAACATTTCAAATCTATTTGCATCATTTCCATCCCAATTTAAAAGTGATGTGAAAAGAGGGACTATGAAACTCACCTGATGCACAAGCAGCTTCCAAACAATATCAACACAAGCTACACAATACAAACACAATCGTGTTACACGCGACTAAGCCAAATGCTTATGTCCATGTAACACTCATATGATGGATGTCTAAGGGTTTGATTAACCATCATGGGTCACCCCGACCAAACATAGCCAACTTAACCTCCTCATTAACATGTTACATTAGTTAACTATAATTTATTCTAAAATGCAGAATTTTAGTGTGTCTTGACTAACTTAAAAACCTTACTTGATGACCTTTATAAATTATACCAAAAATCATCTATGTTCCTTTATGTGTTCTCTAACTACCATTTGATTCCCAAAAGCCATTTACATGCACAAGTACTCCTAAGAAAATCAAACTTCAAAACAGTCCCAATTCGGATCTGATTGCACACTAAAATGTATGGCCCTAATTACCCTACTTAGACAACTAAATTGACCTCTATGTTTTGGCTAAGCTTAATTCGAATTTTAAGTAGGGGTTTTACTCCCCGAAATCAGACCCAAATCTGACCCGTATTTACTGTTTTAACAACTTTTCTTGCAAAAATTATTTGACTAACTTCCCGACCTCAAAACCTTTCGTGGCTGGACTTTTTGAAAACTAGACTCTCTGAGCTTATTCATAGGCTCAAGAAACATATCAATACTCGTTTTTATCATCAAGATATCATTCGTTGAACACGACCCAAAAATCTTCCATAACCTAAATCATGATCTAACGCGTTTTATACCTAACTGATTGCACCATTATGATCCTAATCAAACCACAAACGCTACCACATGATCTAATTATAATAAAATACAGAAAATAATAAACCCTAATGATCCACCATATTATTTGTTACATGAATTGAAAGAATAAACAAGGATGAAGAACATACCTAATGATCTTACTTGAATTAACATGATCAATCACCTAGATTTCTTGATCAAAAATTTTGTTCTCCTTGTTCTTAGGGGAGGAGGTCGTACGGCACACACAAGAGGAGAAGGGAATGGGACTAAATTTTGGGTTTTGGGCTTCTATACTTAGAGATAAAGATATACAAATCCTAGCCCAACACAAATTTAGTTTAGTAAAAAAAATCTTTTTCTTTAAAAACCGAACGCACCCCCTTGTATTTTATATTTTTTTTATTTTTTATTTTTAGTTATTTATTGGGTAAAAGCGATAGAATACCAACGTACTTTCTGAAATTCACCACAATAAACCATTTACTTTTTTATTACCGATATCACCAATGTACTTTCAAATTATTTTTCAACTTGAACAAAACGTTTGTACCGTTAGTTATTATGTGACAAAGTTAGTCAATTTAGCTAACGATCGTTTGAGGAAGTTTCAAAAATCGTCCCTGTGGTTTTAATATATTTTTCTTTTTTTCGAAATTTTTTTCGAAAATATATATTTTTTCGAAAATATATATTTTTTCGAAAATATATATTTTTTTCGAACATTTTTTTTGAAAAAAAATTTTGAATTTTTTTTTCTAAACTTCTTTTTTT
>BQNB010165618.1:0-12833 GCA_026074375.1 Tanacetum coccineum | reverse complement strand
GCACAAAAGAGGCATCAATATGGTACCGAAGGTCTAGATCATGACTTTCGGAACTAGTTGAAGCAACAAGCTTTACACAAACTAACCAAAACCATAAAAACACAACGACCAAAAATCACTAGAGGTTACTTTTTATGAACACTAAGAACTCAAGAATCGAGTATCAAACCATGAAATTTCAACAGCAATCCACAGATTTAAAATCATGTATAATAATGTTATTTGCTTCAATTTGATACTAGGGTGTCGTAACCTCTTTCAGTAGCATGATCTTAACAATTTTAACATGCATAAAAAACCCAAAACGCAGATTGGACCAATAAGATTAAGGAAGTATCATAAACAATCCCACTCCACAAGAAGAAGAAATTTGAGCACATAGTGACAACAGAAAAACACACTACTTTGAGGACAACCGTCTGCGACATCTTCCGGGCTGTATTCGCTTACCATGAGAAGCTTCAACCAAAACAACCTCATTTACAAGATCCTCGAAGATCAATCTTTCAAGTTCCAATGCAATTACAGGAAGTTCACCGTCATAATCTGTCCAACTTTCTGCACGATTCAGTACTTCCTCCCACAAAATGGTTTTCAACCCGTCATCTTCCTCATGCAAACTCGCATCTTCTTTTTTCTTTATTGTGTAACTTTTTATTTGAAGGTTCTGGCTTTGGTAAATTACTGAATTTGGTTTGTTCCAATACAAAAAAATAACTCGGGGTTAATCGGCAGGCCCGAAGAGTGGAACTGGAATGTTGTGAGTGGAGTTGAGCCTTGTGGGTTTTTGAAGCAAATGCTTGATGTTTTGCAGCTTTTTGCGGTTAATCTCAGAAGAAACACCAAAGCTGAGTGTGTTAGGAATGACATCTTCTGGCATTTCCCATTGGTCTTTAATGACTTGGATAGAATCATCTGTGAAATCAAAGCTAGTGTCAATTCGTGAAATTGTAAGCATATAGGGATATAAATAATCAAATAAAATTGAATCGCTTGTATAACAGAGGGTGCCAATGTTGACACATTTACTTATGAATGGACCCATTCGACTTATATTTTATCTATAAAAGTCAAAATATTGCTCGTTTAACTAAGTTGGCATAAAAAATCGTTGGCTAAAAAGGGAACAAGTCAAATAAAACAAATGGGTTGAAACATGAAAGTCAACTAGTATTTTTCATGCATAAAGCATCCTAAACCACTTTACACGAAGAGCATAAATAGCAATATTGTCGACATATTTGAGATAATACCTGTATATTAAAAAAGTTGATATATCTTGGACAATAAGTCTCTGGGGTCAACTAAGACCGACGATCATGAACCGACCAAAAAGTTCCCAGTTCTGACACATTACCCAACCCGCCAGACCCACCCATTGCCACCTCTGTATAGCACTTTTTTTTAGAACGGCACCTCTGTATAGCACTATATACCAACAAGGCAACTATATGGGTTTATTCAAATTACCCTCTCCCGTTGCAAGTGATGATTTTTATTTAGCATTTTAACTTTGCTTAAAAAAACTAATACCAAAGTATTAAAACATTTACTTTCCTTAAGACATGAATCTCTGATTGCACATTTATCTTACCGACCACTTTTTGTTACTTTATGGCTAATCATTTGTGAAAGACTACGATCACAGTTTGTTGTTGACCTACTGGGTAACTTTTGGTGCTCTTGGATCATCGTTCCAAATTCCACATGTGGTATCAACTCCATATGGGACTTTGCATAGCCCATTCGACTAGTTGTGCTACGAGTGTCAGAGATGACCATGAAAAAGATCGTGGCAAACTATCTTTTCTCAATCAAATAGAAAATATAATAGCTGCAGATTTCATAATATGGTTGAATCACTTATGATATATTTATTAACATTTTGATTTATTGTAATCCTTGTAAAAAAAATGCCACACGCCATGCCCGCACTACCTGCCGTAGGTAAACTATCATGCTGGTGTCATACGCAGTGGGAGAGATAGGGAGAGGGCCTGGGGGCAAGTCCCCCCCCCCCCAAAGAACCAATTTGCAGTGTATTTTTTTAAATTATTGAAATATGCCCCTCGAGAAAAAATTTATGGCTCCGCCCGTGGTCATACGTCCACCAAATGGCGTGAATAACAGGAAATTATAGATACTTAAGTTACATATTACCAAGAGAGAGAAAAATAAACATATACAAGAAACAGGCTCTATAGATGTCTTAAGCTTCATGTATAGATTCGTGGCATAGGGCCTTTACTTCGTAAAATTATGATGCTCATTCTATTTGATTTATAACATAGTAGTAAATTAATTTTGGCTCAGTTCAAGAAGAAAACAAAGTAAGGTTTAAGAATGGCTTTTTTACTAAGCTTTTAATACTACTAAATATGTCTATTAACTCTACGCGAGATAGCTGAAAGATATATGAAGAATGAGAAAAAAAGCACCCTTACCTTTAAGTGTCTTCTGAATATGTGGCCGTGACTGAACCGATCCTCGGTGAGCTGAGATGGCCTCTTCATGCTTATGTTGTTTGTGGGATGATTTGAACAAGTTCCAACCAAGTCGTTTTGGGTTTGATCGTTTGAACCCGAATAGTGACTTGAAGAATTTTGATATTTTACCCATTTTTCTCTGTTTGTTTTTACTTAGAAAAATGAGAGGAATATGTGTTTGTGTGTTTTTTATGAGGTGAATAATCCTTTATTTATAAGAGAGTTCATACATTGACCAACACTTAATTAGGTTATGATTAATAAATCATTACCATAATTCATTAACTAGACATTAACCCTTAAAGAAATTGGATATCCCATCAAGATACAATATCCTACGGAGTTTTATTATGATAACTAAATATTATTTAACTACTCTTAATATAATCGATATAAATCTATTTTTATTTTTTAATTAAAACAGACTTTTTAACAACTCATTGAAGCAACATAATTAATTAGTGCTAATGTGTCATTCTCATATTTACTCTCCTATATGGTATTTAAAACAATATAGAATAAGTCAACCCCGTCTAATTAACAGTTTCAACATTGTGGTTTAATATCATAAAGACATTCTACAAATAGATCTCAATCTTCTCCAAATCATTCTATAAAAAAGTCAACCACCACTATTGTAATTGACCATATTTTTAGCAAGAGTTACAATCACATCAATCATAGCAGACTAACATACGGAATGGATCACAATTATCTTTTGATGTCAACTCTTAAAGATGGAAATGATTAAAAGTAACATTTTTCTAATTTTTGTGGCGATTTTGTTACAATTAGTTTATTCTTTTTCATTGTTATATCTTCGAATTTGTATAAAAAAGATATAATTAGGTCTCAATAATATGTATTAACTAGTGCTAATAATTAGGTCTAACTAATTTATGAATTGCAGAATCCTATTGAAAAAAAATCCTAAAAAACATTATTTGGGGCTAATGGCCGAAATGATGTTTCATTTTCTAAGAAGCCTTTAATAATTTAGTAATTGCAAAATACTATTGAAAAAACCCTTAAAATATGGTTTGGGGCTAATGGGCGAAATGGTGTTTTATTTTGTAAGAATTTTTGTTTGAAATTCTTTTGGGTCAAAGTTGCCTATTTGAGGCTAATGGGTGAAATACGGTTATATCAGTGATTTGTCTCTTGTTTTCATTGATGTCAGCATAATCGGGCAAAGATTCCAGTCCTATCAATTTTGCCACAACACTAGGTGGCTGTGACTGAACCGATCCTCGGTGAGCTGAGATGGCCTCTTCATGCTTATGTTGTTTGTGGGATGATTTGAACAAGTTCCAACCAAGTCGTTTTGGGTTTGATCGTTTGAACCCGAATAGTGACTTGAAGAATTTTGATATTTTACCCATTTTTCTCTGTTTGTTTTTACTTAGAAAAATGAGAGGAAGATGTGTTTGTGTGTTTTTTATGAGGTGAATAATCATTTATTTATAAGAGAGGTCAAGCATTGACCAACTCTTAATTAGGTTATAATTAATAAATCATTACCATAATTCATTAACTAGACATTAACCCTTAAAGAAATTGGATATCCTATCAAGATACAATATCATACGGAGTTTTATTATGATAACTAAATATTATTTAACTACTCTTAATATAATCGATCTAAATCTATATTTATTTTTTTATTAAAACAGACATTTTAACAACTCATTGAAGCAGCATAATTAATTAGTGCTAATGTGTCATTCCTCACTAATTACTCTCCTATATGGTATTTAAAACAATATAGAATAAGTCAACCCCGTCTAATTAACAGTTTCAACATTGTGGTTTAATATCATAAAGACATTCTACAAATAGATCTCAATCTTCTCCAAATCATTCTATAAAAAAATCAACCACCACTATTGTAATTGACCATATTTTTAGCAAGAGTTACAATCACATCAATCATAGCGACTAACATACGGAATGGATCACAACTGTCTTTTGATGTCAACTCTTAGAGCATAAGGTGTCATGGCTAAAAAAGCCATGCCATTTGGGTCCTATTGAGTGCCACATCACTGCCACCTCATTTCAACACAACAACTCAAAATACCCCTCACTCATAACATACCATATTTTTTTCATTTGGGTCCCGCCACTTATCAATTTATTTATTTTTCTCATTTTTTCACACAAAATAAATTCATTTCATGAAAACAAAATAAACTAGAAAACTAAAAATACAAAATTATAAATGTATTTTTTATAAAATAAAAAACACACTTCTCAACAAAATTGTAATCAAAACTAAAAATGAAAAACAAAACAAACTATAAGGACTTAATATGTAAATTTAGTTTTTATAAAATAAAAAAAAAAACACCAACTTCTTCTCCCTAAAACCAACCTGCAACTCAATAACTCTTTTTTAACCCACAAATCTCCATTTCTATCACACACAAATCTCAAATAATAAATCAAAAAAAGAAAAAGAAAAGGATAGTATAAAAACCTATCTTCTTTCCTTTTCATTTTGTCGTCACATGCGTTGGTTAACCGGCGAATTCCATTTGGCCAAGGTATGCGGTGTCATGGCTAACGAGTGGCGAGTGCCACATGGGATTGGCGAAACACTCTCGTCATTATACCCAATGCTCTTAAAGATGGAAATGATTAAAAGTAACATTTTTCTAATTTTTGTGATGATTTTGTTACAATTAGTTTATTCTTTTTCATTGTTATATCTTCGAATTTGTATAAAAAAGATATAATTAGGTATCAATAATATGTATTAACTAGTGCTAATAATTAGGCTAAATAATTTATGAATTGCGAAATACTATTGAAAAAAAAATCCTAAAAAACATTATTTGAGGCTAATGGCCGAATTGGTGTTTTATTTTTTTAAGAATCCTTTTATAATTTATAAATTGCGAACTACGATTAAAAAAACCATAAAAATATGGTTTGAGGATAATGGGCGACATGGTGTTGTGTTAGCCTTGACGCAGGCGCTTTGGCAGGTTTTGAGTAAAGTCCTCTTTCGCATTTAGTGCCACAACAACATTTTTCATGTTTCTAACTATATATGTATGTAATCCGAAAGATAATGGATAAACAATGTGTGATTTGGACTGCAAAAGTACCTTTTATGTGTATCATGGATATGTCGTTTTTATCGGCTTAACCTATAAAAGGCTATTTCTTTCTAAATAACCATATATCATAGGTTGGTCAAATCCTGGCGCGTAGAATGCATATGCGTTGCTAACATGCGACTTGAGCTTAATAACATTAACTAAAAAAACATGCATTATGCTCTCACAGTTTTAACCCTCATATGCCTTATATTAGGCGCGGAGCGTCATATGCCTTATATTTGGCGCGGATGAAAAATAATAATTCAAACATTAAAACTTGGGGGTATTCATTAATAAGTGATAAAAAACATGGCTAATAAATAAAGCTTCGTTCATAGATAAAAATTGTACACATAATCTAGGCACATACCACTGCAAAAAAAGGTACCGACGTCAATGTCGTTTGAAAGAAAAACGTAAAATATAAACCCTAGAACAGAGGCCTCCTATGTTTGCCTAATCGTCTGAACAAAGTTAATTTTTTCCATTACATGGTTGTACGATTCAATGACCATCCTCATGATCTCATCGGCCTTCTCCAAATCCCAATCTTGAACTTCGCTGAGAAATGCAGTGCCTTTTACACCAGGCACGAACCTGGACAATTTTTTCAGGTCCCTTATGAGTTATCCCCTCACGTGTATATTGCGTTGTAACTCCTGATACTGCCTCGACAACTCTTTACTCATCTTAATATCAAAAAGCCAAACATCCTCATTCTTGATTAACAAACAAGAATCAACATAAATACTTAACACTTCTTAATGCATAACAATAAAAGGTGGGTTCTAACACTACACATCTCAACTCTAACATGCTTATGATCATTAACATGATCATATAAAAAAACCCTCAAAATTTACTAATTTATCCGATAACCATTAAGGGACTTAACCCATAGTGACTATAACATATTTACTTTACTTTAAACCATCATTTATCCAAAACCCTCAAATTTTGTTATATAAACCCTAACTCAAATTTATTCGGGTACTTCTATAGAACATTGGGACAATGTTTAACTTAAGCACTACTACACAAAAGGGTATAAACACCCCCCCCCCCCAAAAAAGATTGGTTATGTAAAACCCTATCTCTATGACAAAAAACTAGTGGGAAGGGAATGAATGAAAATAAGTTTTCTTGAAAAAATCAGTTTTCATAATAGAAATCGTATAAAAATTGGTTTTTTGTGGTGCAAACCACTATTTTTACACAATAAAAGACTCTGGTGTGTATGTAACAACATGTCTCTATGTGTTTATGTTATAGACATCATTTTTTATAAAACAACTGGTCTTTTTACACAATCAAAGACACTAGTGTGTAGGTAAACAACATGTCTCTATTTGTTTATGTTACAGACCCACATATGACTTATTACTATTACAAGGTGAAAATTCTTTTTTTTTACAAAAAATTTCACATTACTTTTACTTAATAGTTTTATGTAAAACTTATTATTAGGTACAAAGAAATGACAACAAATATAAAGTAAAAGGGCCCAAAATGTAACTTCTTATTTATATATAAAAAAATTACACAGACTTTTCCATCTTCTTCTTGCAGTCTCAAATCTCCTATAATGATCATCATTTGAATACCCAACATGTTTATAACCTCTATTTTATTTGATAAAGAAAATAAAATGTGACTTTGCTTTGCATATTAAAAGTAACAAATATCATTTAATTAGAAAACTAATTTTCACATTAATAGGTCAAAAATTTCAAGTCAACTATCACGTTTACGGTCCCTGATTATTCGGCCTATAAGCGGTTTATATCTCTCGACATCTCAGTTGGCCATTCATTGACTTCAAACATAGAACCCTAAAATAATAAAGAAAATACAGCGAGAGAAATATAGTTCATGCCAAATCAATTCATGTCTAAGGTTGAAATGGAAATGAGATGAAGTTTTACGACAGTCGAAAGCACATCTTATAATCACGTCCTTGCACCACACGTTGATCTAAGAAGAGAACAATACGGTCTTAATTTAGAATCATATTTGGTTTGGAGTTGTGATCGAATCAAGTGCGTGTTTGGGTCAGAGTATGGGTTTTGTCGGTTCGCGTTAGTGTTCGTGACTTCGGTTCGAGATACAATCAGGCCACCTTAAATTTGCGCTTGTGTTCGAGTTGGTGTTCATACCCATTTTAGATTATCATCTTAGTACTCTATTCTCTTAAAGGTAATTATCCTCGAACCATAATATACATCCTTCATATATTATTTAGAATCGTTTGTAATTCGTTACAGTAGTAATGCTCATATCGTTTAAAATTTAGCACCGTAAAAGGAGAAGTAACTAGGTGAATCAAACCTTATAGTACGTGTCTCTAACTGGATCCAAACTAAGACCTAAATCCAGTATCTTTATAAGTATCTAATGTTAGACAATATATTATCACTTGATAAAGAAATAAGCTAACGAAACTGGTAAGCAAAGAACAAGCTAGATTCATATAATCATAAGTGAGGTTCGTGGGATTTAAATTCCAATTTACATATGTGGTCCCTCATTTATATGCTTGTTTACTAATAAATTCAATGGAGTTCCAAAGTTAAATTTGAGCCATATTAATTAGGCTATTCTTGAATACTTTTTACTTGAATTTCAATACAGCAAATCACTAGCAGACGTGCGAGTTTTTGTTTTTTAGATTACTGATGTTCTTATTTCATTAAATTACTTGTAGGTACCTTGGGCTAATGAGCGTCTGTTGGAGAACAGAGAGTTAAACGCGATCATCGGTGCATGGTTTACGTTGTGACGAGATTAGTCTTAGATAATTATGTTGAATTCTAGTGTTTTTCTTTATGGTTATTTGTAGAATTCTAGTGATTTAATTTGATTTGAATTTTGTATTTGCTTTATGTTAAGCTGAATTGAAGTTGTCTTTATTTACTTTAATTTGTTGATTTTGACATTTTTTGTCCATCTAAATCAGTTTATATATATTTGCTGTATTTATATTTCTTTATTTTGGTGGGTTAAATTTGTTTGTTTTGAAATTTATTAAAGAATTCCAATTTTTTTTAAATATATTAAAAAAGACAGGTTTTGAGATTAAAACATATCTTTTTACTCTATATAAAGACAGGTTGGATGTTTTTATAAAGACATGTTACGCGAGAACCAGTGTCCATTTCCAATAAAACATGTGTTTTTTTTAATATGAAGACCAATTATTAGGGAGAGAACCGGTGTCGATTCTTCAAATAGAGACCGGTTGCATAACCGGTTTTCATATGTTTCGAGCATGGAGATACCCCCCCTCAGAGAGTGGTTCCAAAACCACTTTTTATCGGCTATTTTTACCAGTTTCTACGGCTTTTATTGTAGTAGTGAAGTATGGGGGGAAAATAAGCCTTAGAAACTATTCTTTTATTTTTCTATTTGCTTTGTCATTAAAATGATGGGTAATATATCAAAACATTAAAGGTAAATTTAACGAAAATTAATTTTTTTTTTATGACACATACCAACGAAAACCGAGTATTAATAATGTCTCATAGATAGGAATTTATATGACTAGCACAAAACCCTTAGAATTCCATCCCAAAAATATGAGGTTCACCTTTAGGTCTTTAGGAATTCGGGTATCCATTATCGATACTCAAGATAGTTTATACCTATAGCTTGTTCGAGTTAAGGTTCGAATGCAGACGTATGTGTCTATTCCATCATTACGGAGGTGTATGTATGATCTAGGTCGCCTTTTCTAAAACATTGTTATCGGTATTAAATTATATGAGTGTACCGATAGTATATTAAATTCTAGAACTTATTTTTGTGATGCATTACGAGACCGCATAGTGAGTATTAGGATTTGCTAGACAAGAGGCACTAGGATTAACCCATGTTTTAAATCTGTAATTGTTATGATGGTCACATTGATCATATAACTATCCCACACCCTTTCCATGCACACATTTTTAGTGCAGGATACCCCTAGTACAACCCTCTGAGCCTATCATTTTCTTGGTTCTCGTAATTTTCTAGTGGATTTCAGATTATTAATGAAGAGCATTGTCACCCTTAAACCAATCGTTACACCCAAATCGCCTTAGCCTACCTTGTATGTACTCGCCTTTATTACATTATTGTTTTAACCCAAGTTAATTATTGAGTACGCGGTTGCTAATTCCTTATCCTTGTAAATATTGTTTTGGGATGATTGGGATTCATGGTAGTATTTATTTCATGGAACAATGAGGAAGAAAAGTTAAGTCAATACCCCCACATGTTTGTCAAATGATCTCCATGTTATGTTGATTCACCTCAATTCGAGTCATAAAATAGTTCATTTGTAAAGTATGTAAAAGTTCAAGTGTAGGGGTGCATCTATAAGCCCCAAGTGATGTATTATGTTTGAAAAAAAAGAAATAAAAATAAAGAGATTGATGTAAAGTTGTGTAAAGGTTGAAAATCTTTGTCCGAGTTCTTGGCTTAGCAACCAAATCAGCATGTATTCTTATAAATAATTAGCTAACACTTTCACCCCAAATTCACCCAAAAGTCACCACCCAAATGTATCCCATCCGTTTCCATTTCCATTTATGTTATCTTACACCTACACCCCATAACCCTTTGAAAGACCTCTTTGATAGTAGTGAATAATACTTGCGCCTAGCAGTGGAGGTTCGATCTTTTACCAAGCCTATGGTAATTTATATGCTATGACAGGTAATGAGTGTTGATTTTCCGTTTCCCCGTTATCTTATAATTTATTATACACCCGAGTGAAAGAGAGAATCCCAAACACTTATGTGAAGTGCTAGTATATACTTTCCGTGCTTTTAATTACGAGGTCTAGAAGGTTGTGTTATAAACTGATTTTAAAGAGTAGGTTAAATAACCCTAATACTGCTATTGTCTAGGTAGAAAAGTCCATCTGCTTGAGGACAAGCAAATCCCAAGTGTAGGGGTATTTGAGGAGGTGTCATTTTATACATTATTTCAAGATTATTTAACCCCCTAAATTATGCAAATATGCCCAGATTATGTGCTTAATCATTTGTTATTTGTTTTTAGCACTTGGATGGCATTTGGAGGAAATACACGTGACTTGGGCTCATATGAAGAAGAAACAGACAAGATTACGGACATACACCAAATCCTTGAAGAAGATATGCATACAGAGTGTGGAAACGGCGTCGTCGGCGAGTTTCAAGCAACGCCGTCAGAACATGGGCGACCTAAAGAAACCCTAGGAAATTTTGTTTCACGAGATTGAGAATACCATTTCACTTGCGCGTGAAGTACCACATATTGTTTTGATCATAACTCCGGCATACGAACTCGAATTCTGACGATTCAACAACTCATGCGAAGGGAACGAAGAGATCTACAACTTGGTGAAAGATGCGGTGCGATGACGTCAGACATTTTTTTGACGCCGTCTGGAGGGTCTGATTAGGTTCTGCCTATAAATATAGCCTTATAACTTCATTTTTGTCAAGCCTCCAACCCTAAGTCTGATTCTAGAGTTTGGGTAGGTGTTTTTACAACAACTTAGAAGACCTAATTCAATCAATAAACATCTTGTAATGGTTTGATTATCACTTCTATCTTAATTCATGTCTTCAATTCCTTTTGTTGATTATGATTTCTATTCTCTTTTAAGTATGCTTGGTTAATTCATCTAGTGTTTTTTTGGATGTTATAATCTCTGAGATTGATTGTGTATTTGTGTTAGTTGATGATTATTAATGTTTATTATGCATGTTTGATCGAAGATCCATACGCTTTCATACTATAATCGATTGATTGATTTGTAATAAACTAGTTTGCATGATTAGGCAACCTTAACATGTGATAAGTTTATTCTTTGTCATTTAGTAACCTAAAGGCCTCTGAGAAACATGACTTTACAACCTAAGCATGGAGAAGTTAATTGGCAATATGTATGCGAGTGTGTGTTGGTTAGTCAAAAGAGCAACCTCTAGGCTAATTAGTTATACTTGGCAACCTAAAGTCACATAGGTCAAATTATGTATGATAAAGAAAATCTTAATGCTTTATGCTTGTGTTCGTGTCCAATTGAGCAACCTCATAGACATTGGCCATAGGTGTAAAAGGGCGAGGGGATGTGAACGCTTAACCGATCCATATTAATCATAAACTCCCATCAATAATTTATCTAACTAGTTAAGCATAATACATATTCATGATTAGGGATAATTTCATCTAAGTAAATATGCTTCTCTATATCATTGTTTCTAGCTTGGTTTAGTTATAATTAAGAGTAGTTATTATCTTAATCAAAACCTCTCTCAAACATATTGATTTTACTTGCTTTCAATTAAACCAATAAAAGACCAAAAATAATCATCCCTCAACCTTTAGATTTAGGCGACATACACTTCGAACCTACCTCACTATTCTCCTAGAGAACGATTAATCCCCCAGACTTACCTATACTACACTACAAATGTTAGGTTCACTGCCTAGGAGGATTATAAAACTTTTGTGGTTTTGCAAAAATCTGCATCATTGGTTAGTTTGTTTTATGTGTTTCATTTAATGTTTGCTTGATACAACAACTGTGATAAGCCTCATTTATATCAATCTTCTGTTAAGTGATAAGCTTTTTTATGAAAATGGGACTAGTTTCTTGAAGTCATTACTTGATTTAGCAACTGTTATAAGCCTCATTTATCTCTACTAGACGAATACCCGCGCATTGCGGGCGGTAATTTCTAGCGGTAAATAGTTGTTGTGATGAAAAAAGTTTATAGGTTATAAATGAAAAATAATAAAAGTTTGATGGTTTGGATATTAAACATAATGTTTTAAAATCCGGTTTAACCAACCGGTTCAACCGGTTCTGATCGAAAAATGGGTCAAATTAAACCGTTTTTTATATTTTCAAAACCTGGTTAGACCCGCCGGGTTTGAAGTGACCCGGGTCAACCCGGTTTTCTATATATATATATATATATATATATATATATATATATATATATATGTATTAGTGGCTAAGACCGCTCGATGGGCGGGCATGATTTGTAATTATTGTTTACATTTTTTTGTTTTGCTAAATTTGGTTTTTAAAATTTGTATATTATACAAAGTTCCTTTAAGTTTCTGCCGGGTCAGTTGTAAGTAAAGAATATTGACCAATTGATATTGCATCATTCATACAGGCTGTTGATCCTGTTACCAATTTTTTTAAAGGCATGACTTGTAATTATTGTTTACATTTTTTTGTTTTGCTAAATGCTGGTTT
>BQNB010165617.1:0-14200 GCA_026074375.1 Tanacetum coccineum | reverse complement strand
TCATACGTAAAGTGTACAATCCCGTGATCTCGAGTTCGATCCTAACACACATCTACTAATTTATGTCCATAAACTAACATGGGTTACAGGGCTAATGGAATTGTAAAGACGTTACATATATTTGCTTTGTGTGTAGTGTTATTACCTAAATTGAACGAAACTAAAACATCCCACATCAGACAATCTAACAATCACTTTAATAAGAGAAACTTTCAAGACAGATGTATCATTAGAAAACATTGAAACCCTTATTAGATATGAGACTTGCCAAAAATCAAATGGGTTAAATGATCAGGTCTATCAATTACAACTAAACAAAGAGAGAAATAACAAAGGTTTCAGTAAGAGGCATGTCGACAATGACAAATTGACAAGTAAATGAATATCAACAAATTCAGTGTCTATCCAACATTATCCATCACATATTATCCCAGCTCAAACTTTCGCCTAACCTCACTTATCCTTCACATAGAAATTAATATATTAGATACACTACTTACCAGCAATATAGTAAAAAGGTTAATGAATCTTTTAAGAAACATCGTGTTATTTATGACATGAACATAACCATAAACCCTAGTATTTGAAAACCAACACTTATAGAGACAGTGTTTACCGGCTTCCTTGAACTCGACTAAGAAGGTGTATGTAAAAACATAATTTCGGCAGTCGTTGACCTTAAATAGAAAACCTAGTCAAGGACTTAAGGATACAAAAGGAATGCAACTGCTTTTTGCTTACTGGCTTTAACAGATAAAGGGGCTAAAGATGTAGAGGTGGCAATTTTACCCAGACGGGTCGTCATAACCCTCCCGACCCGTTCATCTTGCCGCCTCTGTAAGAGTGAAAATACACATAACATTGAATGCAGATGGAGGAAGGGAGCCGTAAGATGCAAACCTGAACTTGGATGAACCCATCATCCGGGTTAAGAACTTAGAGAGACAAGGTTCCCTGCACATCTAAGTTACTGACACTACCATCTCTCTTAAGTGTCACATTAGGCTTCTCTTCAGTTGTCAAAGTGATGGGATCAGTAGGTGGTGGAGCAGCTGATCTTCTTGAATTAGCACTTGGTCTGACATCTTCCACAATAACTTCAACTTCAGCCTTAAGTGATTCCTGAAACTGTTGTGCCTTTTATACAAGGATAAGAAAATGACACTAAGAGGTACTCCTAAAGCTGCAATACAATGGTTGGATGGAAAGAATCAGGACAAGGAATTTGAAGGCTCAGCTAATGCTCAATTGTTGATGTTTTGTGTGTACCCAAACACTGGTGTAAATTTGATGAATTTGGAAGAACAGAATAAGGGAGAGGAAATCCACCCTGTATTGGCTAAGGTAGTGGATACATTTACAGATGTTTTTAGTGTACCAACAGAACTACCTCCTAAAAGATCACATGATCATAGAATCCCTTTACTCCCAAACACTCAACCTATTAATATCAGACCCTATAGGCATCCCCCTTATGCGGAAAGATGCCATAGAAGTCATGGTAAAGGAATTGTTGAACTCTGGAGTTATAAGCCAAGTAATAGCCCTTTTTCTTCTCCCATTGTGATGGTAACGAAGAAGGACAACACATGAAGGATGTGTGTGGACTATAGGCAGTTAAACAAGAACACGGTGAAGGATAAATTTCTTATTCCCATTATTGAAGAACTCATAGAGGAATTACATGGTGCTACAATTTTCTATAAATTGGATCTAAGGTCGGGTTATCATCAAATAAGGATGCATAAGGAGGATATACCCAAGACAGCTTTCAAAACTCAGCAAGGCCACTATGAATTTTTGGTCATGCCCTTTGGATTGACAAATGCTCCCTCCACATTTCAAGCATTGATGAATGAGGTATTCAAACCGTTTTTAAGGAAGTTTACTTTGGTTTTTTTTGATGATATACTCATATATAGCCAGACTTTGGAAGAGCATGTACATCATTTATTTGTTGTCCTAGAAACTATGAGGCAGAACCAATTATTTGCTAAGCAAAGTAAGTGTGTGTTTGGCACTACACAAGTAGAGTATCTTGGACATGTTATTTCAGCTTAGTAAGATCAAAGCAATGCAAGATTGGCTAGTCCCTAATAATGTCAAGGAATTAAGGGGATTCTTGGGTCTCACTGGGTATTATACGAGGTTTATTATGAATTTTGCCTTAGTGAGTAGGCCTTTGACACAATTGTTAAAGAAAGAGGGTATAAGTGGACTGATGAAGCACAAGTAGCCTTTGAGAATCTGAAAGTTGCTATGCAAAAGGCTCCAGTCTTAGCTTTACCAGACTTTACCAAACCATTTGAAGTTGAAACAGATGCATCAGGGGTGGGTATTGGAGCAGTACTTCAACAAAATGGGCACCCAATTGCTTACATGAGTAAAACTTTATCCATTAAACACCAAAGTATGTCCACATATGAGAAGGAATTCTTAGTTGTTTTGTTGGCTCTAGAAAAGTAGAGAGGATATCTTTTGGACAGACACTTCATTATTAGAACATATCATTTTAGCTTGAAGTACTTGTTGGATCAGAAAATTACCACTCCTACTCAAATGAAGTGGTTACCCAAGCTCATGTGGTTTGATTACGGGGTAGTATATAAGAAGGGAAGTGACAATGCAGCTGCTGATGCACTGTCAAGAGTACAATCTGCTGAGTTGTTAAGTATGGTAACTACACTGGTTACTACTGAATTAGCAAAGAAAATTGAAGACAGTTGGTGGTAGATGAGCAATTACAAGCTATTATCACTAAGTTGCAGGCTGGGCAAAAGGCAAAAAAGGCATTATGTATGGTCTAACAGTCAATTGACAAGGAAAGGCAAGATTGTAGTAGGTAATGATCCTGAGCTCAGAAAAGAATTGTTAACACACTTTCATGAAGGGGTGGTTGGAGGACACTCAGGAATTAAGGTCACCACTCATAAGATTTGTAATGCTATATTGGAAGGGCCTTAGGAAACAAGTAAAACAATATGTAAGGGAGTGCTTGATTTATCAAAGATGTAAACCAGATTTGGCAGCATATGTAACATTCCGTATTTTCAGGTCATTTACAATACTATTTAATTTCACTATTTATTTTTTTTCTCGTACGCGTTCATGAAATCATGCGCAAGAGGGCCTTAGAGAAACAAGTTAAAACACAATAAGTTAAAGTAAGAAGGCAAGTGCTTAGACAAACTATTACCAAAATGATGAAACACACAACAATTATGCCTAACATATACCCCAATAACATTCTCAACTCTGCAAAAACCTTTTTTAAAAACCCATCTCTCAAATAAAATCATGGACCTAGTAATACTTTTTCACATAGTGACTCATTGAAGGATTACCGCAGAGATACAAAAGGCACAGACTGTGATTTTTTGTGGTGGTGGACATGATTGAGTAAAAATAATCTCTCCCTTTTGTGAGTCCTTGGCACATCCCTTTATTACTTCACACCCTACTGCCACCACAAAACAATGTTGCATCTGAACCTATGGTCGTTTCATTTGATAATGTCCTACAACTCACTACATCGGTATTTGCCTTAAGTCCGATTAGTATTCTTTAAAGGGCAACAACATAGTCTTTCCTTGAGTAACAATTCTCTTTTTAGTAATGAAACTAATTATTCCATCAGTTTACTTTCTTACTACATAGGTTCTTCAGTTGATTCAATTAATACTCACCTATTCCTAATCATCCACAAACGGATGGACAAACAGAGTAGTTAAACAAATGGTTGTCTCTAGCTGAAGGCGGGGGGGGGGGATTGTAAACTCTTTCGTATGTTGTTACATACTTCTATTCAGAACCACTCCCTTTGAATTCTGTTTATGGTATTCTCTCTCCACTCCAATAGATTTCCATATTTGGCGGCGGTTTTATGGTAATGGTGGAACTTAGTTGTATAGACATAAGACACTCCATCAAGGACAAAGCTAGGAAATGTTCAATTCCAAAACCACTCTCCAAATTATTTTAATTATAGAGGCTCCATAAATTAAGGAGAAATTCTCATAACAAGCTTTGTAATCTCTCTATAGTGGTCTAGTACTATCACAAATGTGACAGTTTATTAGAAGGTGACTGGGACTTTGGTGAATACTACTAAAACTACTCTAATCGTAAAGAATAGGCAAGGAGTATACCTATCTAGAGTCTGATAGTAGATCTCTTATAATTCAAGCACATATTCTCACCATAAGTACTATGGTCCCCTTTACGGTATTGTTTCAAAAGTGAGACAGCGTTTAGCCTTATATAACTTTTGGAATTTAAATTCTCTAGCTCAGATCACAATGTTTTTTTACACAATAGTGTCACAAGAACATTCAATTAGGTTATATGGGATGAAGCACCAAAAAGGACACCTATATATTGAAGACTAGCCAAACTATTGATCAAAATGGAATGATAGCAACTCAGGCGCCCCCATTAGCAATATTTGGACAAGAAAATGGTGAAGAAAAAAGAATGTTGTGGCGTGTATGGTTTTTGATTCCTGGATAACTGGACACCCAAACTAGGACCTTGGGGGGGGGGCTGGGACACCTCAGGATCAACTCATCAAAGGTATTATCCTAACTGCTAAAAACTGAATTCTTGAAGGACAAGTTGTTTTTAGTTTAGGAAGGGGACGGATTGACAGACTACAAAAGTCTAGTTATGACCGTATGGTTGGCACGTGAGGTGCAACGTGCATGGTTTTTAATGAATAAAAATTTGGGGGGGGGGGGGGGGGGGGGGGGGGGGGGGGCGAGTGCATCTGTTTTTGATGTCTTTCCTCATACGCAACTACTATGTCATCTACAGAATTCTCTATCTCTGTCAATTCTTTCCCGCCCTATAGCTTCCCTAAAAGCTGCTTACTAATTTTTAAGAAAATCTTCTCATAGCTAGCAATCTTAAAGCTTGGTCTTTTCTTCTAAAAAGATATACAATTTCAAACTACTTATACCAAAGTTTCATGATATTAGATTTCATTAGCATTTCTTCAAGCTATTGCAAACATTTCCACACTTCTGTTTTCTTGAGGAATAATATGAAAGTCTGACGGGTATACTTGCTGAGGGTATGAAATTGGTCAATACACTAGATAAGAATTAGAATTAAGAAATTTGGATTCCATATTCGAGTTGCACACTGAAAAATGTCGCAATGAGCGACCCCCGCAGTATTTCAACAAACAAACAGGTTTCTCGTTATGTAGAAAACTTCTGGTGACAGTTTGTGGCAACATTATTACAAAGTTGTTGATATTGAAAACCGGGTCCTCTATAGTAAACAAACTAACTATGAGGTGTGACAATCGTAACCATAATACACTGTTAGCATCTGAGTTTCCCAATATAACAAACAAAAAACGTATCATTACTGGGGGTTGTGTAGGTAAAGTTTGAAAATTGGAGCACCGCTATGTTTAAGCAACAGAACAGAGTTGGTTCATAACAGTGAAATTAATTTTCTAAGCTTCTCGAATTACATCTACAACATGAATCTTGTATTAGGTCTAATACTAAACAAGGTATCTACCTTACCCTCTTATTATAGATATCCCACGCCTTCGCTACCAAGTACATATATCCGATCAAGGTTTAAACATCATTAGTCTGGATTTCCCGCAGTCTCAGAAAATCCCATAACCTATCGTTGCGATTACAGAGTGACGACGATTAGAATTAAAAACAATTTTAAATTAAAGAACTGAAATTATTTGAGAATTTTTATGTATTTTTAAACAATGAAAACAATATTTTGAGGACCGATAAACATTCAAAGGTTGCACGGTATATCTCTCTAATTACTCTATAAATAAAAGCGGACAGAACGGTCAGCCAGCAAAGCGTAATTAAAAACCTATTCCTTCGGGACATCGAAAAATGTTGTGAATCAACCCGCCATATACTTCCTCTTATAGTTTCGTAAATCTTAAAGTGAGCCCGCTATAAAAACCATAATTGACCATCACGTTTTCTCATTTTGTCTTGTATATTCATATATATCTTTGATTTATATTTCTTACTAATACTTTTTAGGAAAGTAACATTGTTGATAAAGTTTTCATTGATCTTTCTATTATATATTAAGGAGAATAAAATCCACACCATATATAAAAATGTACGAATATGTAAAATAAGTTTATGCATCTTATTTAAATATTTATATGTATTCACATAATATAAAACAATCTAACTTCCAACATAGGATATAGGTCTTCAAATTCACTCAATCTACTCAAAGTCGATAAACTACGATACTCACATCTTACACACCACTTACTACTCACAGACAGCGGCCGCTCAAAAGTTGATCAAGTTATTATCACCCTGATCATCATACCTCACCCATGACTCAGATGACATATCTACAATAATAAACATTAAAGCACTATCCTAGCAGAATTCGAAGGACAAACTAAGTCTATGGAACTAAAGATACACTTATCTATCTTATAATACATCAACGTTGTGACGAGAAAAGTCTAAAACCTTCCCGGTATGTCCGTTTTTCAATATTCCTCGGGCGAGGCTGATCTTTGAGAATCGTAGATAAGTTGTGATCACCTGTTGATTAGGAAATAATAGCCATGCTTGGTTTTTAGACTTTTCTATTTATACTTACAAAATAATTGTAAAAAACAATGTAAAGGACAAGCAACAATTATAGCAATTAAATAAAGGCAATTAAAGATTTAAACGAAAAAACGTTAACGGGAATTAAAAACGCGACTTGAAAACCTAAATCATCAAATTTTAATCCTAAAAATGCAAATTTAATTTTTTTAAATCCTAAATGATTAAAAATAATTTTAGAAAAAAGAATTATATTTTTTGATTTTTATTTTATTTATTATGAATTAAACACAGTTTTAATCTAAATTAAATATTAAAAATAGTAAACTAATTACTAAAAATCTGGAAAAATTAGGAAAAATACTTTGGCCTATATAGAATCTAAGAAAAATGAAAACTAGAAAGTTTGCTGAACGAATAAGCAGTAAATAAGCAAATAAGCCTAAATAGCTAAAACTAAAAATTATGCATAAGTAATTAAGAGTGCAAAAGGTTGACAGAAAAGTCCCAAGGACGCTACTGGTAAAGGGTGTGTGTGTTAAATAGTTGGTGTGTTGAGGGAGAGGTCACAGGTTCGAAACATGTGGCCTTTCTTTTTGATCTTATTTTTATTTTTCAACTTTTCTTTGGAAAAGCTAAAGTTAAGACTTGATTAAGCAATTTTAATAAAAGAAATTTTTGACAAAACTCAAAATTAAGCTAGAAAAAGCTTATTGAAAATGAGAGTTTAAACTAAAACTTACTAAAAGACCATAGCTAAAAACTGTTTGCACTATATGGACTTTATAAGCAAAAGGAATTCAAATAAGCTGATGACAACTCTTAAGCTAGTCTAAATAAGTAATGAGGATTTGAAAATAAGCAAACAAGATAAGCTAAAAAAGCATTTAAACAGCTAAAAGACAGACTTCAAAGGAACATTTTTAATGACTTTTTAGCTAAAAACAAAACTAATAAGCACTTAAATAAAGCTAAAAAGTGAAAACAGCTAAAGACCTAGACACCTTTAACACAGATAAGCTAAAATAAGCAAAATAGGAGAAGACATAAGCTAAATCAGATGGAATGCAAATGACAGACTTTACTAACCGTTTTTTGCTTTTTGGTAGTAAAGTGACAACTTGCATACTAAAATTGAGACTCAAAAAGGAATTTTGACCAACTAAATACTCAATACAGATGAACTTTGGACTATCATAAGCTAATTTAAATCAAAAGTTATCACAATTAAGCTAAGCTTTAACCACTATTAAATCTGCAATATAGGACTTTTAAGCGTAGACCAAATTCTTTAACCAGCTTGACCGATTTGTTGTTGAAGTGCATAAAGAATGTTTAACCAAAGACAACTCTCAACAAATTGACAGTGATGCATTAGAAACCAAAAATGAGCACAACCACTACACTTTAAACCTCTCATTTATAAATCAAAAGTTCATACAGTTTTGAAGAATATAAAAACTAGCAGATTTGGAATTTGACTTAAACCTTATTAAAACTAACTCAAAACTTATAAAAACTAATCTAAAGACATAATATGAACTACTGAAAACCAATTTGAAAACTAAAAACAGTTTTTAACCTTATTTGACCTATTTTGAATCCTTGTCCTAAACACCCCTTTAAGAATATGAAGTTTAATTTTTAAGCTATAAAAGACCTGATTACACTTTAAAAGATGAAAACAGATTAAGCACTAATAATTTTAAGGACATAAAAGCAATTATAATAGAAAAATAAGCACTAGGTAAAAAGCTATACTAATAAGAAGATTTAACTAAAATTAAGCCAGATTTTAAGTAAACTCAAAATAGAATCTTATAAGCCATAAACTAAACACATTAAGCTCAATTATAACAGGATAAGCACCATTAAGTAATTATAAACAGAGAATACGCTAAGCTATAGGCGGAATGAATAATTAAGCTTAAAAGTAGAAAAAGAGATAGTACCTTGATCCTAGCTCAAATAAGGATCATAAATGCTCTTAGGAGCTGATCTAAAAGCTCCAGCTTGTTATACACAAGCTGGTATTGTCTATAAGCCCATCCAAATCCGGCTTATCATCCAAATAAGCTGAGGTAATTTTTGAGGAGAATTTAAGAACAAAAAGCTCAATTAAGCTTATGAAAAGCTTAATTGAGTTCAACAAGCTTAATTGAGTTCACAAAGTATGAAAGAGATTATAACGTAAACATAAGAACAATTTAAAGCTGATTAAGGTAAAAACAAGATTTAAGATAATTTAAGTAAAATTTCATTAAACATTGAAGATGATTACATGAATTTTAAAGCTGAGAATTACAATATTAATGAAAACAGAAAACATAAAATAAACTGGAAATTAAACCTACACTACTCCTACACTACTTACTTTTACATAGAGAATTCTATCCTATTTATAAAAAAGCCAAAGTGCAGGGTGTGTTTCTTTTGTGAGAGGCTTCCACGCCATTCAATCTGAGCCGTTTAATCCATTTGTGCTTCTTGATCACCCATTACAGCCTTTGATGTCCATCCACCAATTAATAACTAAGGGATTGCCAACGTGGATTTGTCTTCTTTGGGGGGGGGGGGAATAGGTTAAGGGAGTGTGAGTGATTTTGTCTGGTTGCAGAGAAAAAGAGAGAAAGACACGGGTTGTAGGGTTGAATGAAATGGATGGATGAATAGTAGCTTTTGGCGGGAGAATTGTTTTATACTTATTTGGGGGTAAAGGGTTAACGGGGTTAAGGGTTTAAGGACTAGTGGTGAAAATGGCTAGGGACTAGCTGTGTTAGTCCCCAAGGACTAACAGTGTAAAGGGTAAAAGGAATTATGGTTAAGGGTTAACGGGTTGGATTTTTGTTTTTGTTTTTTGGGCCGGTTTAAGGAATAATGGATTTTGGGCTTATTAGGCAATAAGGCTTATGTAAATGGCTTAATGGGCTGACTTGACCCATTAACATGGGTCGGGTTGGCCCATTTAAGATGCACATGTCTTCGGCTTCGGTTTTTCACGCTCTTTCTAATCCCGTGCTCGGTTTTGTCCGGTTTTGGCCTTGTTTTTGTCTTTTTTAAATATCTGTTACCTGCACATCATAAATCACAAAAACACACGAATACAATGCATTTTTGATATATATTGGTCATTTTAGGCTTATTTTTATAGGTAAAAGGTATGTGTATTTAAGCACATACCAAAATCCCCCATACTAAGATATTGTCGTGTCCTCACGCAATGCTATAAGTAAACACTTTAGAAAAACAAGAATCTCAATCCCCCTCGACTAATTACCTCGAAAAGTAGCTAAGTGTTCATCAAAGGGAATTAAAGAATTATTAGCTTTGAAAAGCCCCGTTTTGATCATTTTTATAAATCTACACTAATTACCACACCTATTTTTTTTATATTTTTCTTTTTTCTTTTTCTAACTGGAATGTTTGGACTTTTGTTATTTTCATAACCTTTAGGGCCATAGAACAAGAAGCACTTCAATCTTAAAATGCCCAAAAAGGATAAATTCATCGTCCTCGATTTTTCATTTGTCCCACACAAGCTTAAAAACGAAATCACCGTTAAATACAAGTTAAGATGCTAACACTACTCATATTTGCAATTTGTGTAAGTCTAAACTAACTTTTCACTCCCGATGGATAAATATCAATAAATGTGTATGTGCTCATTTCAAATTTTGATCATCCAATCGACATTTTAAGAAAGTTGTAATCCTTCTAAATGTAACGTTCTACCCAAGAATTATGATTTTGAATGCAAGATCATTCCATGTAGCGACTTTCTTCTCGGCACATCCCAGCCGAGATCCGCTTAGGTGACCAGGCTTTTGACACCTCACAGAGAATAGTATCGGAACTCACGGACCTTCGGTATAAAAAACTCTTAGGCTTCCCATTAAATAAATAATTCATTTAAGAAAACCACAACTTAAAACGAAATAGTCTTAGTTCAAAAGCATATTTAAATTTAAGAAAAAGAGATTTTCCCTATATTTATTCAAACATTACACTTAACTTTAATACTTACAACCTCCAGTTGTCTTATTTCGGTTTCGCTAATCCTCGACCTTTTTTAAGGCTGCAACATCAGTTGTGAGTCGGCAAGATGCAACAAACTTTTATCAGTCTCGGATTATTATTCTTACTATGGGCCTTCTTTTGAAGACTGCCACATCGGTTGTGAGCCGGCAAGAGGCAGTAAACTTTTATCAGCCCATAGTTTTTTATTATTACCCCTTTTTTTAAACACTTTATATTACCACGATATAGAGAAAAAAAATTAGAAAATTTAAGTATAAATTTTAACTAAAACTAAAAAGTCTAAAAATGTTGATTTAAAAAGGACTTTTAAGTGATAAAACCACTAACTTGTCTAATTTCTGAAAAGAGCACGTATTATTAGTCCGGTTAGAAGCTTCGGGGAGGAAAAGCCACAAATTACACTTATGAGCTCTTAAGATTTCTAACTAATCCTTGCTTAGCATCCAACTTATATTCAACTCTATTATTTCTCGTTTGCAAATTTAAAATCTTTAATAAAAAGATTCACGAGTGCTTAGTCAAATAAGCTAGCTTACGTTTATAAAGGTTAAGGGACAAAGCTAAGAGCTCAACACGCTCGATCGAGTCAAAATTTATTCTTATTCTACCCAGCAGGAAAGTCAAACATTGTGACAAAACACTTATTTTATTTTTGAAAATTTTTAAATTTTTTCATTTTTTTGGTATTTTGGTGGTAAAAACGGGATTACGTGAAAACAACGACTGCAAGTACAATGTTTTAAGAAAGGTCTCTACGTAAATCTAAAGCCGTTTATTAAGTATGCTCAAAGATAAACGTTAGTCGATAAGATTTAGGATATTGGATTCCCAAAATCATGCTAAGGATTGAAGCTCGAGTGAACGAAGGACAAAACCACGAGCACGAGAGTCTTCATAATCCGGGGCAATCCTGGACATACAACACAAACCACGAAACATGAGAAAGGAAGAGGCGAACCTCCTCACGTCACACTTATTAGAAATAAAACTAAAAGGATAAGCATGGGTTGCCACCCACGAAGCGCTTATTTTTGTTAACCGAGTCTTAAGTATGACTCGATCCCCCACGCTTGAGCTGGTCAAGGAGGATAGAAATGGAGAAACGGAACATCCAAGATAGGAATGTTCCCTCTATAAATTATCATCGGGCTTTTAGAAAAATCAGAAATGAGCTGGAAAGCTTTAAAGCCCCGATGAGATAAGAGATTAGGAGATTTCTCCTCTTTTGAAGCAAGAATACCAGGATTGAAAACTTTGTCCTCATTTTTGGATGAAAATAGAAGCAAAGTGTCAATCACTGGACAAAGAGAAAGGGTGGGTTGGGTGGGTGGGTAAAATTCTAGGCTTAAGAACATAACATTCAGAAATATCATCCACCACTTTACAGTCAAAATTCCCGTATCGGGCTCAATATCAAAGTGAATTCCATCATCATCCGGTGGTTTCGCAGGTGGACGAGGAGATGATGGATCATAATAACGATCAAAATGAAATGACTCATTTTCAGGAAGGGAAAGGGAATTATTGCTAAGCAATTCTTCATGAAAAAGAATATCCCCTTCCGAGTCATAGTCATCATTCTCAATACTCGATGGTATCGAGTCATCCGGAGCAAGAAAAATATCAATCTCCTCCATAAGAGAGTCACTATCCTCAACGGGGATAGGAGATGGAGAGAAAGATTCGATTACAGCATCAGAATTTTCAGAATTAAGTTCTTCCGGAGGTCGAGGAGATGAATTATCATACAACAATTTCTCAACAAGACGAATTTCTTCCTCTGGATCAAAGTCGGCTTCATCAATTTCTGGAGAAATCAAATTGATATGAGCGAGTTCACCGGAGAACTCCTCGAGAAGAGAATCAAACTTAGGAGAAGAAACTATCGAAGTATCTCGATTAAGCAAAGATTCTATAAGATCAGATTCTGCATTAAAGTGATGCGGATCTATCTTAGTAGAAATGATTTCTTCATCAAAAAGAGGGTTCGAATAAATTTTGAAATTTTCTTCCGGAACGTCCTCATCAGAAAGTGACTCGTCATCACTAGAGGTAAAATCGTTGTTAGAATCAAAGAGAGGATTAGAAAAAGTCGTAAAATCATCACAAAAGGGCATATCACACTCACTTTCAATATCGGATAAATCCTCGGACTCACTTGGGGTTAGGTTAAGGTCCTCAACACTAGACTTATTTCTTTTGTCCGATTCCGTTTTCGGAATAGTGTTAAGATGCTCATCCTCCATTATAAGAGAGTCCGTAATTGGTAAGTCGGGTGTGATTGCAACTGACAGAGGAAGTTCAGAAATAAGATCTCTCAAAGGAATAAAACTTTCCTCGTCATCGTCATCATCGTCATCATAGAAAATAGGAGGCTTCCAATATTGAGAACTAACTTTAGCTGTCTGCTCTTCTGCAACATTCTTTTCTTCCTGCTTTTCTTGAACGTTTTTATTTAACTTTTCACAAAGAGCTTGCAAAGATTGAGAAAGTTTCTCTTCAAGAAGCAATTTCGCCACATGAGTTTGATGAGTGACGGAATATTGCGGGGGTTGATATTGGTCAAACCCGAAAGAATTAAAATTATAGCAAAGATTAGGATCATAATAATTTTGATTCATCGGTTGACACTGATAACTCTCATGAGGACCCCCACAGCGAGTACAACAAAGATATTGTTGTGGAAAACTTGGTGAAGTTTGTGAAAAATTATCATCAAAGTTTTGATTGTAACCCGGTTCCGGCTCATAGACAAGCGGGACTTGTGGTGGACAATCGTAACCATAATGAGCATCGTTACCACATAACTCACAAGAATACATCTGGGGTTGTGGAGGGTGGTTGAAAAAGTTTGGAGAATCATTGAAAGAATTCGAATTTGGATCATTGACGAATGAATTTCCAGCTTTAACACAGCATATAGAACAAACTTCATCCATATAATTTCTTCTACACCGCTCACAAGTACACTGTCGACAAAATAAACCGCCAAACGGACCTCCACACTTGAAACAACCACGTCGGTTGTATGACGACATTAGAATTAAACAAATAGGAGGATAGGAAGATAAAAATTAAACGAAATAAGAGGATAAAGGAGAATATTTTTATATTTTTATAAAGATAATAAAAATAAAAATAAAAATAAAATAAGAAGAAAAATATTTTTGGATTTTTATATTTTTAATAAGTACGAAAATAAACTTTCCGAAGAAAGGATCTTCAAGGCATCAACCGCGAAACAAAACGTGATGATCGTAACAAAACCTCCCCGGCAGCGGCGCCAAAAACTGATTCGCACGAAACGTGCTCATCGAGTAATAGTATATATAAGTGTCCCGTAGGATGTGAAAATTGCTTGAGGACAAACAATAATCAATCTTCCGGAGTCTAAGTCCCAACGAGGTTTGAATTGAAAAATCACAATTACGTTTTCGAAGAATAATGCTTGATTATCTTTTAAGGCTTTGGGTTTCTAAAAACTACTTTTTAATACTAAGAAAAATATAATAAAATTATACTAAACAATTAAGTTACGAGAATTATGCTAAAATGATCTAAAAGATTATTAAAATGCAAATGCTTGCTAC